>JAUMHM010104352.1:0-22695 GCA_032362435.1 Melikaiella ostensackeni
TGTCACTTACTGTCATTGTGAACTTCGTTATGTAGGCCGTCGCACGGTCGGTAATTCTCCAAATTTAGTTTTTCATACAAATTTTTTTTTAATTGCTAATAATAAGGACCATAAAAACGTTCCTTAGTGCTATTTATGTCATTTCCGAAAATTTCAACTCGATATATCATTTCGTGGGGATATAAGTTGTTTGAAAAGAAATTCTGACGTTGCTGCAGTTTTAATTACTTCCAGAATTTTTTTTTGCAAATTTCCACCCAAATGATGTATACAAGCGTAAGTTACTGTTTCCTTTTGCATTTCCCGAAGTTTCAGAGCGATATTTCATTTATGAAAAGAGTAAATCGTTCCAAGAATAAAGATTAAAAATCGAGCATTAGTTTGGTCACATGACACCTGTTAGACATACCCTTAAGATGTTCAGTTTCGCCTTCTCAGAGAGAATTTTAAAAATCGTCGCGTGAATTTAAGGAAACCTCTTCTCTTCAAAAACTGAAGCCTGTGGGAAATATATGTTTGCCAAAAAATGAAATAGTATAAATAAAATACTCATCTTGAATTTTGTTGTCATTTCAGTAGTCATGGAACATTTCAAATGCGCAACATTGTTCTTTCGCTCTAAAACAAAACTTCAAGAACTAATTACACTTTTAAACCGAAAAATCCCATAGAAAAAACGTCAACTACGAGTGAAATATGTAGGAAAAGCACTATAAATATTTGAAAATAAGCGCGCAAAAGAAGTTGACGTGATTTTTCTTTTGAATTGATGTATTATAATAGTGAACATATCATTTAGCAAGAATAAGTTTTGTCTTTTTATGTTCATTGTGTAGTGAGAAAACAAAGTTTAAGTGTTTCACATGAATAATAACCACTAACAAGAAATCACTTCATCAGATTCTACATGTTAATAAAAGGACATTAATTTATCACTTCTTCACACAAGTTAATTTCACTTGTGTTCCAGTATTGCTTGTAGATATCGAAATAAACCCTATAATCTGTTTATATATCCACATTTATTATTAGCCAGCATAAAAATCAAAATCATCACGTACTACGGTTCATATTTTCGCGCCTTCTGACACTTCTGACCTCTAGCTTAGGACATGTTATTTGAGATTAGATTTAATAAAAAACATATGAATTCGATGTTTCGTTTTATTTTCCTGATAGTAATTGACCAAAATTAACAGAAATGTGGTCCCTGCATATTTTCAGAAACAATTATTTATGCAAAGCGTTGTACATATGATTTATTAGATAATATCCACTTTTTCCAAAATGTCTCGTCAGAATGTTATCTGACTTTGACGCTCGTGGGTTGTAAACGTCAACTTTCTTCGCGCTCTACAGGCATGGTAAAGTGGCATTTTCATGCATGTGTGAAATGAAACATGTTTTTCTTGATTTACTTCAAAGTTATTGGTTGTTTTAAGAAATTTTTTGAATGAAAGTTGTTAATCTCTATAGAGCACATTTTTCTTTTAATTAATTTTTTTTATTAAAAGAATCATTCTTGAGAAAAATCAAAAAAAGTTTGAAAAAGTAAAAAAAAATGTATTTGATATTTTTCGGAATCGGTGGGCACTTTTAATTTTACTTACAAGTGGATTTCGTAAAAAATATGAATCACAATTTTCGACTCCTAGTAACCCTATTGAGTGGTTTCACTTTGTTATGCAAAATTTCAAAAAAACTAATTTAAAAAAATTTTTATTAGAAATTTCTCTTTCAATCCCTAATGTTAATCCTTTTACAAATAAGTACGAGAAACGGCTACCATTTTCATAGAAAAATACAAATCATCACAATAGATTGCAACCAAAATTATAGAACATTTAAACTTCTGTCTATTATTTGCATGAATTTGGTACTTTTTGTTTTCTTCTATATTGTTGTATATTGTTGTATTTTATTGTAGTTTTAATATTTTACAAGAAAGTGTACAAAAATTCACTATTTTCGCATCCAAAAAGATTTTCTTTCAGATTAGCTTTTTTATCCTGATATACATTGGGGCGTAGCGTAAAATACGAATTCCAGAAAATTTAAGACCTTGGGTCCTATTATTATTTTTTTTTACATAAAAATAAACTATGTAAAATTTGGTTCCATTCATAAAAATAATTTTGATCAATTTTTCCAAAATTACCCAGAAAACCCGAAAAAACATGTTTTTCATGATTCACTCTAAAATTATTGGCTGCGTTCAAAAAGAGTTTGAATAAAAGTTGTAGATCTATATGAAATATATTTTTTCGTGCATTAATTGTAACAATTGTTCTCGAAAAAAATTGAAAAAAGTAAAAAGAAAATTTTTGATATTTTTCAAAATCAGTGGGCAACTTTAGCTTTACCTACTAGTCGACTTTATAAAAAATACAAATCACTATTTCGACTCTTAACGACCCTTTTGGGTTGTTTTATATTGTTATCCAAAATTTCACAAAAATTAATTTAAAAAAAAATCAAACTTTAAAATTTGTTTTTAGATACCTAGTAGAAAATCTTTTACAAATAATTACTAAGGCTAAAACTATTTTTCGAGGAAAATACAAATCAGTGCAAAAATTACAACAAAAACTACATATAATTAGACCTTTTATTTGTTATTTGAGCGAATTTTTCACTTTTTGTATTTTCTTGTATAATGTTGTATAATTTTGTATTTTGCTGTAGTTTTAATATTTTGCAATAAATTATACAAGAATTTACCATTTTTGCATCCAAAAAGTTTTTTTTTTACCTAGTATGGTATAATATTTAAAACACTGTTTCTTAGATAATTTTATGTTAAACTGTGCGAGTCATCACTATTGAAAAGCTTTTACGTTCAATCTATAGAATATTAGGATGCAGTCATCTCTAAAAAATATAAAAAATTGTCGTCCTAGGTCGAAAAGAAACGAATATTTTGATGCAAAAGCTGTGAATTATTGTATTTCCTTGTTAAAAATTACAACTTCAGTAATATATAACAATATTCAACAAAGCTCGCAACAAAGCGCAAGAGCGTACAAAATTCGTAATTAACAGACAAAAGTTCTACTTTCCTGCAATTTGTGGTGTAACTTATTTTACTTAGTTGTAGTTTCCTGTAAAAATGTTTGCACTTATACACTTATAGTCTTGGTCGAGTGTACGCCTGTCGTAGTTTTTTCCCCGTTGAAGGACTGAGGGGAAGTGTGTGGTGGGGGTAGACGTAGAGGTGAAGTGTTGGAAGGGGCTGAAGGGTGTGGGAGGGGAAAGTGTGGAAACATGATAGGGAAGTGAGTTGTGGGGGAGGAGGAGGGAAGCGTGGAAGTGAGGGAACATGATGGCAAGTGCGGTTTGGAAGGGGCAGGGAGTGATAGGAGGGGTGAGGGGGGAGAGTGATGTGAGTGTTCAAGGAAAGTGAGGTGTGTGAGGATAACGAAGGGACGTGGGGATAAGGAAGGGAAGTAAGGGGATGGTAGGGAAAGGCAGGATCGGTTAGAATTGGATAGAATAGGATAGAAACGGTGATAAGAGAGAGGGGGAGTCATGAGGGGAGGGTGAAACTTGAACAACTTCATTAACGACCTAATAGGCTATGAAACCCTTTTCTGCAGGCGCCTGCCGCTTACGTGTCATAATTTGTTTATAATCAAATCTGTACAGCTTCCAAATTGAACAATTTTGATTTTTTTGATTTCAAATACTGGTCCCACTTCAAAAATTTTCCTCGCTAATTCTTCGTCTTAATTTCGGTCCTGCATTCAAACTTCACACGTTGATTTCTATACGATGTTTATAGTGACACGTGATAAATTCACTGGGGGAAAATTCGTCGATATACTACTTGTCGTGCTACGTCTTTGATGGTAAAGTTTAAAGTATGCATGGCTGTCGATTCGAATTTCCAAAGGAGACGGAACACGCGAGTAACAAAAGATCCACAGGGACTGTAGAGTTTCAAAGCTTAAACCTCAAAATTATTTGCGAGCACTAGACCTCGAAACACGATTATCGAACGTGCTACAGTACTTAAGAGTGCTCTCAACAATGTGTGAGAGAGTGACGGAAACAAAATCGTGCGAAGTCGTGCAGGAAAATTCACGTGGTGCACCTACGTAATTTTAAGCAGTTCAGCAACTCTCACGTAAGCTTATTTGCTTCTTACGTGTCAGAACTCCTTTGTCGAAGAAAGAATACATGACGTATTTTCCGTGATGTTACTTCAACTGTAGATTGAATATTATTATTCTGTTTTGGACAAAACACTAAATGTGAAATTAATTTTGAAATTATGCAAGCAGGGTAGCCAACCACCCGGGAGAACCGGGAGAAAGCCGGGACTGACATATTATACCGGGAGATTTGCCGCATTTCATAATTCGCGCGTTTTGTAGCGTCGGGTCTCCGAACGTTTACAATGGTCTATTTCTCATAAAATATATTTATAAATATTTGAAACGTACAATAATTTTTATGAATTTACATATTTAGATGCAGAGAAAATGATTTTAAAAATTTTCATTTGCAAATTTATTTTTGGAAAAAATGAATGATCACACATTTCTAAAGAGCTGAGGTTAATTTTTCTGTTCCCAAATCGAGAGTGCTCAAATGCTTTGATCTAATAAAATAAGTAAAGAATGAAATCACTTGACAAATGACGTTGAATGGAATTTTTGTTTTACTACAGCTAGATTGATAATGCTCAAAAGCTTCAATTGGAGTATAGAAAGTTTGTGCATTCAAAGAATTCAGAGAGTAAAATGAAGATTTGTAATTAAAAAGTTTTTAATATACCAGAAAAAGTGATATAATGTCATCCTGGTACCTATCAAAGGTAGGGTTAATAGAAGAATGTACATGTATTACTTATATGCAGAAATACATTCAACTCTCGAGTTAGTGCGAGTCTTGAGCACTGTTTACTTTGACCATGAGACTCTTCCGAGAATTTCTACGATGAAAAAACCCAGGGCCGAATGAAGCATTTCCAGTAGGAATACATAATATTGATTAACTCTACTTTGTACAAATGTAGATTCTTGTTATCATAGGAGATGGACCTTCTTCAATAATTAGGACTAATTGATAAGAAGAGGATTTTCCGCGTGTAATTAAAAATAAATGCGAAATATGTACGCGAGTGTGCAAGCTGCTCGCTTTGTCGCTACGGTACTGCGTGATTGCGTCAAGGTCGCCGCGCGTCTTCCCATGTCTCCCAGATACCCTCGTTATAGAGTGCGAGCTGGCAGAATTCTAGAGACGGAGTAAGCCGAGGCGCAGTATATCGCGAGTTGAGTGTAAAAGTCTTTCTAGAAATGAAAGTAACTCGTTACCTATACAAGAAAGGTGGTCAGAGGGGAACACACTTGGAATATTTATACATTCTTTACAATGGTCTTTTTTTATGAATTTGTATTTATAAATATTTATAACATACAATATAACTCAATTTTCATGAATTTACGTACGTACATTCAGAGTGAATGACTTTTTGAATCTTTATCTGAAAACAGTGAAAGGTCACACATTACTTAAGACTGAGGTTCATTTTTCCGTTCCTAATTCGAGGTTGCTTAAAAACTTCGTTCTAATAAAATAAGTAAAAAGTAAAATCACTTGACAAATGACGTTGAATGGAATTTTCGTTTTATTACAGCTAAATTGAAAGTGCTTTAAAGCTTCAAATTTAGTACAGAAAATTCGTGCATTCAAAGAATTTAATAAAGAGTTTAATGATGGTTTTGCAATCAAAAAGTTTCTAACAAACCAGAAAAAGTGATATAATGTCATCCTGGTACCTATCAAAAGTAGGGTTGATAGAAGAATGCACATGTATTACTTATACGAAGAAATGAAAGACTTTCTAAAAATGGAAGCAATACCCTCGCTACCTATGAGAAAAAGGTAGTCAGAGGGAAATACACTTAGAATATTTATATATTCTTTACTATGGTCTTTTTCTCATAAAATTGCATTTATAAATATTCAGAACATATAATTTGACTTAATTTTTATGAATTTACTTACTTAGATTCAGAAAAAATTGATTTTTAAATCATTATCTGAAAAACAGTGAAAGGTCACACATTATTTAAGAAGTGAGGTTCATTTTTCCGTCCCTAATTCGAGAGTGCTCAAAAGCTTTGTTCTAATAAAATAAGTAATAAATAGAATAACTTGACAAGTGACATTGAATGGAATCTTCGTTTCAATACAACTAATTAAGAGTGCTTAAAAGCTTCATTTTTAGTAAAAAAAGTTTGTGCATTTAGAGAATTCAAAGAGTGAAATGACGACTTAGCAATCAGAAAGTATTTACTAAGCCATAAAAAGTGATAAAATGTAATCCTGGTACCTATCGAAAGTAGAGTTGTCAGAAGGATGAACATGTATTACTTATATGCAGAAATAAAAGACTTTCTAGAAATGAAAGCAATACCCTCGCTACCTGTACGAAACAGGTAATCAGAGGGAGATGCACTTAGAATATTTGTATATCCTGTAAAATGGTCTTCTTCTTATAAATTTGTATTTATAAATATTTATATCACACAATATAACTCAAATTTTATAAATATACATATTTAGATTCGGAGAAAATGAGTGTTTGAACTTTTATCTGTAAATTTATTTTAAAAAACAGTTGATGGTTACATATTACTTAAGAACTGAGGTTCATTATTCCGATTCTAAATAGAGAGTGCTTAAAAGTTTCAATTTCAGTATTTAAAGTTTGTGCATTTAATGAATTTGAAGAGTAAAATGAATATTTTGCAATTAAAAAGTTTTTAATATATCAGAAAAAGTGATTTAATGTCATCCTAGTACCTATGGAAAGTAGGGTTGCCAGAAGGATGCACATGTATTACTTATACGCAGAAATAAAAGACTTTCTAGAAATGAAAGCATTACCCTTCATCACCTATATAAAAAAGGTAGTCAGAGGGAAGTGCACGTAGAATATTTATATGTTCTTTACAATGGTCTATTTTCTCATAAAATTGTATTTATAAATATTTACAACATACGAATTAACACAATTTTTTATGAATTTAAATACTTACGAAGCTTTTAAGTACTCTCGCGTACTTAAAAGCTTCGTTTTGATAAAATGAATAAAAAATGAAATCACTTAACAAATGATGTAGATTGGAATTCTCGTTTTATTACAGCTGAATTGAGAGTGCTTAAGAGCTGCAATTTTAGTATAGAAAGTTTGCGCATTTAAAGAATTTAGAGAGTGAAATCACGATTTTACAATCAGAAAGTTTTTAGTAAACCAGAAAAAGTGATAAAATTTCATCCTGGTACCTTTCGAAAGTAGAGTTGCCAGAGGGATGTACGAGTACTTAACTTACATTGATCTGCGCCAAAAATCCTTCCGAGACTTTCAACTGGGAAGCAAAATAAACTTCTAGGCAAAGTATCAACTCAATATTCCTAAGGGTGACCTTTTCGGAAGTATACCCCGAAACAATGTATCGGATGGGACACATTTTCAAACAGGATTTTCCATATTAAAAAAATTGAGAGTATTTTTTTCATTTACAAGTTTATTATGGTTGAATGATTTTGCTTACTCTCAGAAAGTTTTAATACTAAGGAAAAATCTCTATTGTTTCAAACACAACTTAAAATTATTTTTCGCATCGAGTGGGACATCCAATACAACACAGATACAAAATTGATTATATAACTACTTACCTGGGTAATCAAGAAACAGAGTAGTTTGAAATAGAGTTCAGGGCACAATCTTACAATAAAGAACTATGGAAAAACAATACAATGTCTGTTGGCATTTGTAAAATTGATAGGAATAGCTGTTTTTCAGCTCGACAGAGAGTCTGCCACCCATCAGTTGCGTTGCGACAATTAAAACATATAAAGTATCAAAATAAACTAAAAAATATACTTGGAGCTGAAAGATTGAGCTTTTCTTATTATAAGATATATTTCATTTTATTATTTCATTATTTTTTTTGCGGTGTTAGGTCGCAGTTACAAAAGAATGGCTGTCGAATATTTGAAAACTAAACTACACTCGTATTTTGAATTACCGCGTAAATACTGCGCGCCACAGGCGACGCACATCGACTGACGCCATGATCGAAGAGTGCTGCCACATGGTCACGCCCACTTGTCCATAAAAGATGCAAATTTTTTACATTTGACTAATAATTTATTAGAGTTTTGAATGCGGATGCATTCTGCGTATATGAAAATATATCATGAGTTTGTAAAAGTGAAGGCAGCACATTTTTGAGCCGTGAAAAATAGTAGTGAAATTGTGTAGTGAGTTCTAAATCCTAACCTCTAATCATCAACGTTCTGCAGAAAGTATTGTGCAAAAGTAAATTTCTAAACATCAGTTTAAAGAGTTTTATGTGCTTTAAGTGTGAAAATGTAAAAAATGTGGTTGATGTAAATAATGTTCGAATGTCAAAGATTCGGACATGATGTGGAAATTGTATGTATAATTCACAGGGCATTCATCTTACTACATATTATTTGGAGTTATTTGCAGACCTGCTCATACTAGATCGAATTTACATATTATTGCCCAAGAAAAAATTGTGTCAATCTTTTCTATTTTGAGTGAACAAATACCTCCAAAGGAGCTCCGTAGAGGGCCAGGAGTCCTCCTTTTTAGTTGAGTTGTGAAAAGGCGACCCCCACTAGAACACTACTAGAAAGTCTAGTAGGGCCCAGACCGACAAAAGCGTTACTTTACCCATGGGGTCCTGACTAATTTTCCCCACTAGAGCCCGATTATAAATAGGGAAAACCGACCAGAGCCCCACTAGAACTCTTTCGAAATTTCTGCACGTGCTTTTTGCGAGCAGCGAATTCTAATAATGATTCATATCATATTGATTAAAGCAACTCACGATTTATTAATAACAATAATATAAATTTCCTTCGAATTTTTAATTTTATGTATAATTTTGTAACGTGAATAGAAGAAAATATTACTACTACTCATTTCGACTTTTAGAATGGCCCATTTCAATTTGCAACTGCCCGAGTTGGGTAGAACTGCCCTCCACGGTATAGAGTGTGGTCTAGTTGGGTTTTGGATAGGAGATTTGCTATTCTGGCATATGCCAATAATATCATCCTCCAGCAACAGGAAGTCATTTGGTACAATATGGAATAGTTGTTTTTCATTCAGGCAAATGGAATTGGTTGCGTTGTGGGACTGATGTCTCTCGTTTCCCATCACGAAGTTCATTTTGAAAAGAAAAGTTTTTCTGACCTTCGTCAGCATGTTCTCTTTCTTTAGTTTGATACCTGCTCCAGAGTCGACTAACAACCGTATATATGCTCAGAGTTTGCACATACACTGAAAATCCCATAAGAGTCCGACTTTGGTTCTTGCCTAAAATAGCCTTGAACACATGGCGGAGCGACTCCAATGTCAACAAACAGGGCCGTATGAGCTACTTCCAGTTGGAATACATAATATATATTAACTTAATTTTGTACAAATGTAGATTTTTCTTATCATGAAGTATGGACCCTCTTTAATAATGAAGACTAATTAATGAAAAGAGAATTTTCCACGTATATTGAAAAATAAATGCGAAATATAGTATGCACGCGAGTGTTCGAACTGCTCACTTTGTTAGTACGGTACTAGACGAGTTTGCTGGCTCTAGAAAGCCGCTCTCTGTACCCCTTCGACCCCTGATCCTTGAACGAAATTCTCGGAATGACACATTACGGATTGACTCTTATGGGATTTTCAGTGTACATTCTAGCAAAACAGATTTTTGTAGATCAAATATTATCTCTTCGGAGGCTTCAGTTGAACTATTTCTATTATGTTGCACAGAAAGTAAGTAAATTTGTCATTCATTTGAATTTTTAGGTGTTTAGAATACAGTCCCTTTTCATTGCGATTTTTATCTCTCATCTTAATTTTTTGTATGAGAATGCGACCGTAAATTGAAGTTGGATAATTTTCTGTCCAAGAAAACAAGTACTACAGTTGTAACAGTTATCGTTTATGAGGAAGACTATGCCAAGGTTTGAAGTTGTCTTAATTACTCGACAAGTGCTGCTTATACCCTACCCTACATATAATTTCTTATCCAACCTCACGAATTTGTAAAAATGAAATTATTCTGTAAAATAACAATTCTCTGTACGAAAAGCACTGAACTACCACTCTGGATGTTTGTACGTAAATTTTAGTACGCTTAGCCAAGGCCTTGATGTGAAAAGACTTTTCAATCAATCAATGAAGTTCATCAAGCTGAGTATGTTATACTCAATATTTTTTTTACTTTTTTACTTTCAATCAGTGAAATTTTAATGACAATAAGAAGCTGAATTCTATAGGTATGACAGGTGATAAAGTTAACTCATTCTTAGTGAAAAGTCCACTAATAATCTTCAGTCAAATTGGCTACTTGAACTCGTAAACAAGTTTTTACGTTACGTTTTTTGACAGAAATTATTTTTACTAAAGTATTGATAAGCTTTTATACTAAATGAGGGTTCCTAAATGAAACACTTTATAGAGTTGAGCAAGAACCGAACTGCAAGCCTTGAAACGAGAGAAGTATGTTTCCGAAAATCATTAGAGACAATTATATAACAAAGGTAAACAGAGAGAGAAAAATGAAAAAGTCAACCGAACAAACCTCTCACTCTTTTCTTTATTCATTCTTTTTTTTTATACTAAAATAGAAGCAAAAGTGTTTCGAAGTCAATGTAGACCACTACATCAGGGAAATTTTACAAAAAACTAGGGATAAATATTTTGGTCTTATGCTTTATATCAATTAGAAACTTAGATATGGAATTGAAATTAATTATTAAGATACTGTTTATATTTTTTTATATGTGTTGATCTCCAATACTTTTTTGGAAATCTGTGTACATATTTTTTATATTGTTTAAACAGTAAAACCCAGATATTCAGAGACAATACTTCTTCTTATAAAAATTTAATAATTGTCTCTACACAGAAAAAACTGGGGGTAATAAACTTTGCAAGTAATCTGTTAAACGGGGTAATAGCAGACTGGGTGTCTGAGGCTGGGGTAAGCTCACCGTGAGACTCGAAAATTTATCCGACGAACACCGCTAGGGGCAGCACGTTCGCTACGGTGGGTTTACACCAGCCTCAGTTACCCAGCATGCTGTTACCCCGTTTAACAGATTACCTGCAACGTTTCTTAGACAGTTTTTCCTGTGTAATGAGCCTATCACACTAATTCTTGGAAACATACTCTTCTCCTTTTGAGGTGTTTTTTGCAATTCTGTTACACAGGATGACTTTTTTTGAGTTTATGTTTTTGAAAGCTAAACATAAAAATAAATACTTTAGTGTCCTGAAGAGATTTTTCTACATTTTTTCAAAATCTGACAACTCATCAATTCACATTTATTATTGGAGGAATTTTAATTCCTATCTGCTCTGTTTTCTTCACATTTATCTCTTTCCCTAACAATTTTCGAAGATAAACAATTTAAACAAATGTTTTTATATGATAAAATGATACACGTGTATCTAATAGGTACACATTTCTACTGCTTTATCTTTTTTTTCTAGTTTTGTGTCGGGTATGTGTACACGTTTTATTCGCTAGCCCCACTACATGACAGAAATGTGACGTTTCTTGGTTTAAGTGTGTCAGAGAGTCAACTTCAGGTTTGTTTTTCACTGATAAAATTTGTCCTTGATGGTTTATACTAGCGGCTTGGCAAACATGCACAAAGAAAATCATATAAATAATTTTTACACGACTGGAGTAATGTAATCCCAGGACATGAGGGCATTATGTTAAGTTTTCAAATGCATTTAACAATAAATATCATTTAATATCTTTTCAGATTCGTAAAAGGTCACACAAAAATCTCACTTATTTCATTTAGCTTTTGAGAGAAGTATGGTAAAACTTAAGTTACATAAGTGAAAAATTCATCCGAAGATCATCATCGAGGAAAAACTTTATTTCGTTGATATGGCGATGTTTTAATTTTCTTAAATTAAAGAATTGAAACAGCAAACGAATTATACTTCTTTTCTAACATATATTAATTTAATTTTCAAAAGCTAGTTCAATGTTTTAACTTTATAGACTTGAATGTAAAAAATACATTTTTTAGTTTCTTCACTATTCATTGTTTATTGCTTAAATCAGAAAGTTACAAATTTGAAATTAATGACTTCTAATGCATAATTTCTATTTTGAAGATGTTGAATAATGAAAAAATAAACTCGTACATCAAATAATAAAATAGTTAGATTTAGAATTTGTGAATTTTCCACTAAGTATCGAACGTTTCGATTATTATAGCGCATAATTTGTAAAGACTCGAATCTGTCAGATTTTAAGAAAGTGGAAACACGGTCGCTAATTTATTTCAGTATAAATTTCTTCTGATTATTAGTTGTATTCCACTATTCATTCTAGTATTTTTGAAGTTTTTACTGAAGTCTTATTCAAAAAGTACTATTAATCACTAGAAATTCGAAAAGAACGCCGCACGTTTCCCATTATTAAATTGGCCCAATTTGTTGGCACAGTTTGATATATTTTATAGTTCTTCGGTTGACCAGTTTCTAAAATTATTTTTTATATTTTTGAATTCCATATGAGAAATGGCGTCAAAATTGGTTACCAATTCAAGATTAACCAATCAGATGCATGCTTCAGACGAACGACAGTTCATGCCTCGGTTCATGTGCCACCGACGAGAGTGTATGCGTAAAACCAGCGCGGCTCTCTCATTTCGTATTTGGAACAGGTTGTGAATGCCACTGATGCCACTTTGAATTCACTTGAAGTCTTTTGAATTCTTTGAAGCTTTTTAATATCTTTCGTAATCTTTAGAATACATGTTGGAATATCATAAATTCCTTCCGGTATTTTACATTCTGTAGAACTCAAAGGAAGTTTTAGAATTCACTTGTACTCCTTTAAATTCTTTTTAAGATTTTTTTGATGCTTTTGGAATCTTTACAATACACCATGAAATATTTTCAATTTAACCAAGTTTCCGAATTCTCTGAATTCTTTTGGATTCTTCGAATTCTCTGTACTCTCTTAAATTCTATGCAGCCTAGTTTGCACTAATTTACGGACATAATTAAAAGTGTCGTCAAGGGCAGTCGACCAGGATCTCTTCTTCTCAAGTGAAAATTCTCCCCAGAAAAAATATCTTGGGAATTTTTCATGCATGTGGGCACCACTGAGGCCCAATCCAATCCTCATTAGATGGTTAGTCATTGTAATTAGTCATTCAGTCGTACCTCACTGACACAAGTACGAAAAATTACCATATCATTTTTTTTTTGTGCTAAAATTCGTCACCTGATTATAAACGGATGGTTTCGAAAGCGACAGAGAATAATTCACTTTTTTGTGGATCGAAAACAAAACAATTTCATTTTATTTTATTATTATATTCTAGATGTCTTTGAACTATAAAGATGCATACAAATAAACGTTGATATAATTAATTCCTGAATTCAAAAAAGCTGAGGTAAATCCTGTCGAAGAATGTTTACTTGTATTCAACGCAAATTATAAATCATTTTAATTTTCATCCCATACCTTGTAATCTTTCTCTAAATATGCTTTTATTGCCGTTTTAATTGACCTATTACATCTTTCTGTTGGATGTGCTTGTGCATGATATTTAGGAGTTCTCGAATGCCTAACGCCAAATGTTTTTATTAAGTTAATTATTGATTTGCTTACGTATTCCTTTCCATTGTCTGTAAATGAAATTCTAGGTGTTCCCTATTTTGAGATTATGCGTTTGTGAAATTCTTTTGAAATTGTTAAAGCTTATTTACTTTTTACAGCTATTATCTGCACCCATTTAGTAAACATGTCAACAACATGTCAATATATTGATTTCCCGACTTTGGCATTGGTGAATGACGTATTATCTCTGATGCTACAACTGTTCATGGTTCCTCAATCATTATTTTTCCCATTAAACCTATCTTATAATTTACTTTCGGTTTTATGCTCTGACGAATGTCACATTCCTTTACATATTTCAACGTTTCAGAGTACATTCCAAGCCAAAAATAATTTTCAGAAATTTTTGCATAAGTTTTTTCCAAATACAAATGACCCGCTCTTCATTATCGTGATTCCTAATTACGACCTGTTCTCGTAATTCTTTCGGTATTGTAAACATTCACGGCTTGCTATCTAAAGCTAAACTTGACTTTCAAGAGTCTGGTATATGGACATATAATTCAGTGTCGCATATTCTCCAATTTTGATTTCCTTTTTTCAGCCTGTTTTGTTTTAATCTGTATCATTTTTAAGTTATACCAGTCATCCTTAATCTCTTTGATATCTTTTTCTTTTGTTTCTACTACGCTTGCTAAAATACTTGAAATTTTTATTTTATTTTCATTTGATCTTGATAATGCATCTGAGACATGGTTTAGGCTACCTTTTCTATGAACAATTTCATAATCGTATTCCAATAATTCTAAGTAGATTTCGAGACTTATTACTTTTATTTGCAAAATTTCGTGAAGTTATATTCAAAATTCTACCCATTCTTTTATTTAAATTTCTAACTTCATCTAAAAGTTCTCTTATTTTATCACTTCTAATTTCTTCGTAATTGACTAGTTCCTGCGCACCGCTCCAAAATTCAGCGTTACTTTTCTAAAAGAAATCAATTACGAATGTTCTATTATCGATTTTCTCTATTTGTTTTTTCTGTCTTTCTATTTCTTTCCGTAAGCTGTCACGTCTCATTATAGCTTATTCCGTTCGTTTATTTCAATTCTTTTTTTTCACTTTTCTAAGAATTTCTTCTCTTTCTAAATGACTCAGTTCTAATTGCTTTTGACTTTCTTTAAATCTTTCTAGTTCGTTTCTTTTAATTTCAATTTCTCTTTCTAAGGAATTGAATTCTATTCGCAGAATATTTAAATCTTCAAATCTGTAACTTAATTCGTCTGATTCTCTCCAATTACTGAATGTCTTCTCCGTACTTGGGGAAAGCAAACCAACTGCATGTTGTGTGTTCTTTTATTCTGCTTGTGTGTGTGTGTGTGTGTGTGTGTGTGGCGTACTCGCCTGTTCTCTGTCTCTTTCTGTTGGCGTTGCTGTTGTTGCATGTTTTACTGTGTTCTTTGTCGCACCTGTCGAGTGCGTTGGTTGTGCTTCCCTTTATCTTCTCAACTATTTTTAATCGTTATGAGTTCGAACGTTTTATCTACTATTTCTTCTCAACTTTCTCTTTGATTCGCGTTACTTTCCATATTTTCATTTTCATTAATACTTGTTATAAACACCGCATTTCCTTCGTTCATTCAAATTTTTGGGGATTTCTTTAGCCTCCCTATTTTCTCTCGCATTATCTAACGGGTTAGCCATTTTCGGAATGTTTTTGACTCTACGTGATCTCAAATTTATTAATAAATTTTTAATTATCTTCTTGATTCCTGATAAATGAGCGTCTCGATTTTTCGACTCGGAGGGACGCTTCGGCTGACCACGTAGTGGTCTGATCCACTGGGGGCGGGGAAAGCGTGGGTAAAATTTTGTGGATGACGCCACTTTACCTGAAATTTTGCGCGTCAATTTCTTCGAACTGACGCTGCTTGACTTTTTCTATCTTTAGCAATTTTGGTTCAAATTTTTTTCTAGTTTTTTCCTAATATTTTCATCTTTCTATTTCGTTTCTTTTTATACTCAACTCCCCATGTACCGCTTCTCATCTTACCGCGTGCCTAGAACTCTGCCAGCTCGCACTCTCCGACGAGGAAGCCCGGGGGACAGGGAAAGACGCGCTGCGTCCTTGAGGCATTTACGCAATACCTTCAAGTGGTTTCATTTTTCATTATTTATGTTTTATTTTTCGATAGATTTTAAATATTGTAAACTTGAAATTTATTTTATAAAGAAATATCTCATGATTTTGAAAGGACAAAATAATTTTAAACGTAAGCATTTGTAGAATATTTTAATAACTAATGAACATATTTTTAGAATATTTTTCTTTGATCCTGCCCTAGGGTCAAACATGGTACAAAAAACCGTCGTGAAATTTCAAATAAAAACTGTACTCTGTATACATTAATTTTAAAGATGAAAAATATGAATACTTCTATAAATATTTCTAAATTTTATTGAAATATGATACACAGTGATATTCATTTCAAAAATTCTTATGAATATTTGGTCATTTTTTAAATCTGACGTCATTTTTGTACGATTTTTGACCCTAGGGAATAGATTTCAGGAATAAAATTATAAAAATATCTCCATTGGTTGGTAAAATACTATGAAGACTTGCCATTCAAATGATACCAAAAACTTTTGAAAATTTTAACAAACGGTTGTACAGATTTGGCTTTAACCTTTTATACCAGTTGGAGAAATAGATATTCCTTTTATCGTTTTCCAGGATATGATTTTGCCCTAAACATAAAGCAAATATAAATACATTCGAAAAATAAAAAAAAGAAGTATCAGAAATTCATGCAGTTGTTTGTTAGAAAATCCCGCAAATTTTTCAATAAAACTCCTTTCACGACACCTTCGAAGGAAAATTTTCACAATATTTTTATCAAATGATATGTATTAGATCTTTTGTATTCAAATGGAATAATGAAATTTTTTCATTAATCATAAATGTTCAATTAACGCCAGTCCCCGTACTACTCACGCTTGAGAATTGAGGAATAATCCTCTTCTTCGCTGGTTGAAGAGTTTTCGACAAATACCTAGCATGAGAGAGGTAATACACGATGGCAGCAATGTGTGAGCAGCAGCCAACTGTTCCTCTGCCATAAGCACACTCGCATGCATCTAGTGTGTTACCCCGGAAACACCAAAGCTGTTAGGCGTGTATCTCATGAAACATCTACATGATGCCTTTGACCGTAGGTATTATTGACAAATGATGCCACTCTAAAATAGATTCCAATTTTTTGTAGAACTCATTCTCTATTTTATGTTCCATAAGACGATACTTTTGTTTGAGTATACCATGAACAGCTTCAACTGCCCATCGAATTTCAGTCAAAAAAACGTGACTGATTGGATTCTGCTGTTGACAATTGCTTTCTCTTACCTTTCAGAGCAGGGATCAGTGCTTTAAAATTTTTTTCTTTTGAATCTTTAACTACTTCACGGAAACCTTGATCAAGAACAAAGACATCACTCGTCCTCAAAATCTTGCATAAACTATTTGGACCTTTAATGATGGGTTTCATGATATCCGCATTATTTTGGCTTGCAGGATTCGGCCGAAGCATTTCCACTACGTATCCATCAATCATACAAATAGTGAACGGCTTACAAAGAGGAACTTTGTTCTGTCCAGAGAAAGATTTCCTTCGATACTCATTATCTGTACTTTTCTGATGACGCGCATACGTATCATCATAAATCAAAAGCAAATTATCCTGCACATCAAGCAATTTTTTTTGCAATTCCTGTCGTATGGCTTTCAATAAGATTATCCCTGTTAACAGAATTTGAACCAAAACGAAGTGACAGGACGTCTTTTTCAAAAGATTGAATTATACTTTTAGAATATTCCGAAACTGACAGTTCATTATCTATGTCCAATATAGAAGCTAATAGTTTATTCGAATTTCCTGTACGTAGTCTGAAGAGAAACACAACAAGAGCTTGGAACTTTGAACGAAATTGACTATTACGCAGTAAAGTTATTAAGTCTTTTATTTCAAGAAGATTTTGTCAAG
This sequence comes from Melikaiella ostensackeni, assembly GCA_032362435.1. Taxonomy (NCBI): domain Eukaryota; kingdom Metazoa; phylum Arthropoda; class Insecta; order Hymenoptera; family Cynipidae; genus Melikaiella; species Melikaiella ostensackeni. Next base: position 17,696 of record JAUMHM010104352.1, read on the forward strand.
ATGAGCCAGTAAAAACTGTAATTTGTTCTTCTGAAAGGCCAAATTGGCCAATTTTTTCAAGCACTGTAGAGTCACAGTTGATGGAAAGAGTTTCCATTATTTTGAACAACTCTGTTGCGCTGAAACTTGCAGTGTTGGAATGCACTTCGAAACGGCCAAGATCTTCCTCATATATTCGATTTTTTAGAATATGAGTTGTACTATACCGATTCCCAGGTGGTATGTGGATTTTCTTTTTGATATACGATTGGATTTGAGCTTCTTCAGGAATGACAGTTATATTTTTCATACAGAAACAAATGCAACAATATTTATGAGGAGCAACTGTCCTCTGAATAGAAATTTTATAGTACTCAATCTCAGAAACAGCTTCCGTCGATTTGACCTCAACTTCGAATTTTGGGTCATCGGAAGTTGCCTCAGAGGGAGAAAGATGTGTTTCAGTTTCACAATCAGGATCTTTGTCAGAGTTATCTCTATAAATAGAGGGTCGGCATTCATTACATATAGAATGTCATCTACAGCTATTCCTCTTTCGAAGCAGCAAGAGAAGGCATTTGCTTCAACTTCATCATTTACTAATTTTTTATACCTACGCTTTTTTTTAAGTTTAGTATCACAAGTAACGTACATAAGTTTCTGTTCTAATGTAGACATGTTTGGATAATAGGATCGCAATAAATATTCGAATCGCAAAAATTATGTTTCCAATTGAGTAGAGTAGAGCATGAACGACTATTGCTGCCAAGAAACAAATTAAGATCACAAAGTAAGATGGCGCATTTACAAATGATAATTGAGTACAAGAAATGAATGAAGATTGCAAGAGACACTTACAATAATTGAAAGATCGCAATAAGTAGTAAGTTCACCAAGATAGATGGCACATTGGTTTTCTAATTTTTTTCTACTCAGTTGTCCCTTTGTCTATCGGCACGCCTATAAAGAACTGTTATAGTAACGATCTACAGTGGGGCAAAAAAGCGTCTCTGGGCAAATCAATTTTCAGACTAAACTACTTATCCGATTCGGTCGTTTTAAAAAAAATTAAAGTGTATTAAATTCCGCAATGTTACAACAGAAGACATTTTTGAAAATTCTTCAAACAATTCATTATTCAATAAACAAAATGAAAAAAAAAATTTAGACTTCCTGAAGCTGCCTTTTAGCCAAATTTTTTTTTTATTTTACGAAAAACGGTCCACGCCGAGGCAAAAACTCATGGAGAAATGATGTCCAGCAGGATTAATTAATTGAAGCCAAAAATTTAATTGCTATAAACAAATAAATATTATTTGACGTTCTGCTATGATGACTTGCACTGCAACAACAATCGTGTAATATTTAAACAGTTTCAATAAGCAAATGGATTATTTGGCCATTTTTGAGTAGATAAGTTTCGTTTTTTTAGCAGAATCAATAACTAGTAGGTGGCCAATGTGTCTTGCTGTTATACTTCACACTCAGGCAACAATGGTTCATTGCTCAAACAAATTTAGTTCACAAATTAATTATTTGACAATTTTTCAGTAAAGAAATTTCATTTTCTCAACAGAATCAACTACAAACATCTCAGAAATGGTCCTTTGCTTTGGGAATTCGTAGTTGGATAATTATTATGTACTGTTTAAACAAATTCAATAAACAAATTCATTGCTTGGCTGTTTTTCAATAAATAAGTTTCACTTTTTTTAGCAGAATCTACTATAAATATTTCACCAATGGTCTTTTGCTATGATACTTTGCAGTTGGACAATATTGTGTATTTTTTAAAGAAATTAAATAAACAAAGGTATTATTTGGCCATTTTTCTATAGATAAGCTTCGTTTTTTCAGCAGAATCAATAACTAGTAATGTATGTTGCCAATGTGTCTTGCTGTCATACACTCTAAATCCCTTGGACCGGAATTTTTTGTCCAAACCAAGAATCTCTCTGGTTCAAGTTGGAACGACCACTGCTTTCCCGGTCCATTGGACCGGAATTTTTCGTCCAAGCCAGGAATTGCTCTGGTTCAAGTTAGACCGATCACCGCTTTCCCGGTCCATTGGACCGGAAAGTCAGTCCATTGGACCGGAATCGCAGGTTTGACCATTGCTTGGACCGGGATTCCGATTCAAGGGATTTAGAGTGTATACATACCCTACCGAAAGAAAATGTCAGAATATTCACTAAAGATTCTCAAGCTCTGAGAAGTTTCTGAGAAGATTCTACGCAGGCACTCAGGTAACATTTTTAAATATCCTTGTAGCACATTTAAATGGTTTGAAGGATTGTAAATGTGCTTTTAGAAATTCAAATAGGAATTTGATCATAAATAACAAGCATAGAGGTTATCTCGAAAGAGTAACCGCGTCTCGGTGAGGATCCTTTGTTGAGCTTTCAGATTAAAATTTAGATATGAATTTTTGTTTAATTTTGAAGTTAACAGCGTAAAACATCCAAATTCGGAATCTACGACTTCTCACGATTAAAAACGTATGTAACTTTTTTCGAAAAGTTCAAAATCAATATTTAAAACATTGAAAAGTTAGAACAACTATACTTATTTAATATATATGTGAAGAATGATATACAAAATATATATAACATATTATATATTACATATAATTTTATTCATATTATAATTAATATATAAGTTATATAAGAATTATGCATGAAATTTTTTTTAGCTGGGAAGAGGAAATGTCATAAATTTTGGATTGTTAAGGTAGTCGACTTCATTGGAAAATGAAGTTTAGTAATTGATAAATGATTGAATTCTTCATTTTATTTCGAAAGGATGAAAAAATGAACTTATTTCCCTCTTAAGCTGAAGAAAAAGTCTACGAGAAATGTTTAAATTCTAAATATGCTAAATGATGCAAAAGTTTTTTGGATCGATTTGGGATTAGAGATTACAGATTTTAGACTTTCAAAAAGTCATAAAACGACCCTTAAAAGGACCCGAATCTCTGAGGCTATCTCTAGAGACAAAATCATTCAAATCTAGTCAGCGGATAGCATGAAACAGGCCTGACATTTTCTTCTGAGAATATTCTGACATTTTCTTTCAGTAGGGTAGATCTGCGTGTGGTCGGGGAATTGAGGGCATTCATTTGAATCCGAGTTTGCGGGGTCAGATTTTACGGTCAAACAGTTGTATATTTTGGTCTACATTTTTGCATACGTATTCTAAATATTATTGTTTATTTCTCTCGAAGCTATGTGCAGTAAAACTGTTTTTATTTTGTTTTAAAATGTAAAAAGTGCAGTTATAATACGCCTGGCATAAGGCAACCCAAGTTGCAATAGCAGGGTCCGTCAGTGTTAGCTTTTTCTGGTTATGCTGTACGTCTGAAGGTAAGGTAATATTCGTGAAAAATAATCTTTTCACTATAAGTGTATTTGGAAATTAGTTTTTATTTTTCAAAAACTATTTAGTGAAATAATAAAATGATGGTAATTATTATTTGTTACGAAGATATTATAAAAATAAACTTTAGTTCCATGCATTTGGTGCCATTGTTTAAATGTTTTGCCTTCAGCACTCCACGAAGTGAAGTTAGCTGGCGAAGAAGTGCAAATGCCTAGCAGGGGAGTTGACCCGGATTTTTTTATACAAATTAATAATAAAAGTTTATATTTTACTCATAAAACAAAGTCAAAGTGCAAGTCATTCAGTTGGAAGAGAAAAAATGTAATATTCTGAGTACTGGTAACATTATAGTCTACAGAAAGAACGTTTCAATGTACAAGTTCTCACAATTTTTCTGTTTGTATGCTGACAACTATCAAATGCCACACAAAGCTACCATTTATATGAATAAATAAAGCCGAAACATAACCTCAAATTTAGGATTTAATTTTTTATTACTTTGGTAGATTACTCCAGTAGCATTTGTCCGTTTTCGGTGTAAAGAATATAAAAAATTATAGAAACACGTAATTTGAAACGTCCTTTCAGTAGACAATAATGTTATACACTGAAAATCCCTAATTAGTCGATGCGCAGTATGTCATTCCGAGAATTTCGTTCCAGTACCAGGGGTCGAAGGGGTACAGAGAGCGACACTCTAAAGCCAGCAAACTCGTCCAGTACCGCATTAACAAAGCGGGCGGTGCCACGCAAGCGCATAATTTCATCAGTTCGCACGGTCTGCACGTCGCTTCATTCGCTTTCAGTGTTTACGTTATATGTTACAAAAATGTCGCAGGAAAACAAGAGGCGCGTTTATCCTTCAAAACAAATAGACATTCAAAGAAATTTAATAAATATTTTTTACTGCGAACAAAAATCACATAGAAATGGTTCATACGGCCCTGATTGTTGACAATGGAGTCGCTTCGCCATATGGCCAATCGGTTGGTCCAAAAATCACCAAGTTTGAAAAGTTCAATGGGCTTGTGGAAATTTTTGTTCCTTTTTGGAACAAAGAAAATACCTAAAAAAATTTAATCCAATCGGATGATGTCCTGCACTCCCTCATCCAGGTCAAAGGTTAAACTCTTAATATCTTCGTTGCTTTAGTGCTTACAAAAAAATTTTTGTGACAATATTAGCTTAATTTTTTTTTTTGAAAAATTTAATGGTGTCGATCAAGTTTATTAACAAAAATTTTTAGAGACATTTTTTTACATAATTTAATTTTTCTTTAAACAATTCAGACATTTATTGCATCCAAACTCGTAGATATTTTTGATACGAATTTATTTATATCATATAAATTATTTTCATGTTTATATAATTGTCATTTATTAGGTCTGAAGGTAACAACTGACTATCATAATGCTTTATTATAAAACCTAATACAACACATACATATCTAATGTAAAACACATTTGTATTTTGTTTTTCTTTTCTAATTTTTATTTGAAAAAGATTTATTGCGTTTAAATTGTTTTTGAAATTGTTTATACAGATGCTTTTTCGCATTCCTCCACCAGCTTGATGAAAGTCTTCTTTCTGACATCGGGAATTTTTTTCCTGTTGCTCTCAACATTTTGAAGTAATGCTTGATA
>JAUMHM010104379.1:0-22686 GCA_032362435.1 Melikaiella ostensackeni
CCCCCCCCCCCCCCCCCCCCCCCCAACTGATCAACTTAAATTTGATACAACATTCAGGGCTGCCTAGTGATGTGTTTCAAGAAGAAAAATGTCAAGACGGAGGTCGAGAAAAGCAAGGCGGGATGACTCGAGGCCTTGAATTTCAAGCCAATTTAAGGCGGCTGAAATTCAAGGTCTCGAAAAGCGAGGCCTTGTCTTGGGCTCGTCTCGAAGGCTTGAGTTTCCTTTGCAGATGTGCATCTTATCTACGCTAAGCCCACCCTGGCAATCGTGAAAACTAGTAGATTCGGAATATTGTATTTTCATATCGCTAATTTGAAAATTAAAAAAAAAATTATTTCGTTATCTGGGCCAGCTAATAGACAAAAGAGCAATGCTGGGAATGGTCAGGTTAGCTGAGACCCTAGGGAATTTCAATGAATGGTAGGCGTTCGCACATTTGCTAGTGGAACTCAAACCTTCGAGACAAGCCTAAGACAAGGCCTTGATTTTCGAGGCCTCGACATTTTCGAACCAAATCAATACAAGAAAATCAAGGATGAAATTCATAAAAATTCAAGGTGATTTGAAAATAATTCAAAAATATTTTTAAAAATTCATTGAGTTCCTTAAATCTGCAGTGAATTAAGAAAAATTCAAGGAATTCAAAAGAATTTGATGAAATACCTAAGAATTGAAGGTGAATTCAATAGACTTCACGGTGAATTACAAAAAAAAATGATAAATTTTTTTTCAACCATTCATTCAAGTAGAATTTAGCGAATTTAGAACAATTTCAGTAAATTGCAAAGAATTCAGAGAGGATTCAAAAAAATTTCAAATAATTCAGGAAGAAGGATTCGATGAAATTCAAAAAAATTCAAGGTAAAGTTTTAAAAATTTCAAGTGAACTGAAAACAACTGAAAAAAATTAATTAAATTCTTTTAATTTGGAGTGAATTTAAAAGAGTTTAAGGAAATTCAAAATCATTCAGGGTGAAAGAATTAAAAAAAAATTATAAATAATTCAGGACAAATTGATAAGAATTCAAGATGAATGCCAAATGAATTTAAATGAATTGAAAAAGAGATTCAACAAATCCAAAATATTCTATTGATTTCAGTAAAATTGGAGAAAATTTATAAGAATTACGTGGAATTCTAAATTCACTTAAATTTTACTGAAATCAATGAAATATTTTGGTCTTGTTGAATTTTTTTCAATTCATTTGAATTCATTTGGAATTCACCTTGAATTCTTATTAATTTATCCTGAATTGTTTTTAATTCCTTTGAATTCTCTTGATTTTTTTTTAATTCACCCAGAATTCTTTTGAAATCAATTTAATTCTTCTTAATGTGCTTTATTATACTCAATTAAATGGATTTTTCCCCTTTTCTATGGTTTTTTTTTTCAAATCACCATGAAGTGTAAGCGACTTCACTTGGTGAGTTTAAAAAACTTACCTTGAATTCTTCGGCATTTTATCAAATTCTTCTTAATTCCCTTAAACTCTTGTAAATTCACTCCAAATTAAAAGAATTCAATTAATGTTTTTTCAATTGTTTTCAGTTCACTTGAATTTTTCAGAACTTCACTTTGAATTTTTATGAATTTCATCTAATTTTTCTCAACTTCCCTAAATTCCTCTAAATTTGCTAATTCTATTTCTCATTAATCTGAATTCGATGGATTTTTTTTGAATTTTAGAAAATCTGTTTCATTCACTTGAAGTATTTTAAATTCGCCTTGAATCCATTTATATTAACCCTGAATTCGTATGAATTTCAGTGAATTCTCTTGAATTCATACGATTTTATTCTGAATTCTGAGCATTTTTTTAAATTTTCCCTGAATTCTTTTGAATGTATTTGAATTGTTCTAAAGTCGCTTAATTCTACACCGTTCAATGGCTTTTTTTTCTTTAGTTTTTTTTTTTACTCACCGTGAATTCTTTCAAACTCACCTTCAATTCTTAGGTATTTCATCAATTTCTTTTGAATTCATTTGAATTTTCCTTAATTCACTCCAAACTTAATGAATTGAATGAATTTTTCATAAATTATTTTGAATTCTTTTTAATTCGCTTGAATGTTCATGAATATCATCGAATTCTTCTCATTGCCCTTAAATTCCTCTAAATTCACTCAAGCTTTGTTTAATTCATTGGCTTTTTTTTATTTTTCGAGTTTTTTTTTCAATTTACTTTAATTCTGTTGAATTTTGCCTTGAATTCCGTTCACTCCTATTTTACTCAATTCAATGAAAATTATTCTATTTTAAAAATTTTGTTCAATTCACTAATATTCTTATGAATTTCATCAAAGTTTCTTAAATCCCTTGAAAAAGTCTAAATTCATTCAAATTTTACTGAAATCAGTGGAATATTTTGTATTCAAACCATTTTTTTTCAATTTATTTAATACATTATAACAGAAAAGCCAAGGATTAACGACTTGGTAAATCCTTGGGTTGTATTTTTTAATTTATTGAAAGAAAAGTGACTAAGGTGAACTTTTCATTTAAAAAAGAGACTATAGTGACTTTATATTTAAAAAGTGATGAAAAAATGATTTGAGAAAAAAAGTGCTAAAAGTGACTTAAGTGACTGTGCGGCAGCCCTAAGAATATTGTTTTGTCATCTTAACGATGTAGAATATTTTTTTTGACTTTCTTTCAAGTATTTTTTTCTTTATTTCTCAGTTTGTCAAGCTTCCATGGGTTCCAATTTAAAAGCCATTACTCTCCCATAGAAATCAGTGACGAAATCGCATAAACACATCGGTCCTTATTAGTGCCACATATATCGTCAATCAAATCGTCGACAACCGATATCGAGTGTTTCTCGTTTGTTATCGCAATATTGTTCCTTAACGGGATCTTGATAGAGTATTCTTTCATTTCGTCACACTTAGTCGATAATGTCAACTACAGTAGAACGATGTCATGTGATGGAATTTACAAGGTTCGTTTGATAAATTTTGTTAAAAAAAGCAAGTAAACGGAGCACGGAGCCCGTCTGGAGAATAGGGTGGATGAGGTGTGAGCCGGTGCGTTGTCGTGATGAAACAGAATTTTTTTGTGCGCCAATCGTGGCCCTTTTTTTGTAGCTCCGCTTTCAAACGGTCCAATAATGATGCATAGTACACTATTGTTATAGTTTTACCCTTCTCCAAGTAATCAATGAGGATAATTCTTTGGAAATCCTAAAATACTGTGGCCATCACCTTCCCAGCTGGCAAAACAGTCTTCGTCTTCTTTGGCGCACTTTCACCAGACAGTACCCACTGCTTTGACTGCTGCTTTGTCTCAGGTGTATAGTGGTGGATCCAGGCAAAAAGTCAAAAAGTCAACCAAACCAACCTCTAACTCTTTCTTTTCTCCGTCTTGTTTATACTACTGAGGACCAACATATTTCGAAGCCAATTTAGACTTCCTCATCAGGAGAAATTTATAGGAAAACTAAGTTTATAAATAATGAAACCTATATTAAAGTCAAATATTACCTGAAAATAAAAATAAAGAAATTAATATCAAATGTTTGGTCAATTTTTATATTTTTTTATCAATAAATTATTATTATTAATAAATTAACAGAAAAAAAACTTTTAATGAGACTACCAATAAATTTAAGAAATCCATCTTGAATTTGGTAATCAAAACTGAACTGCAAGTTAAAGCACTCAGAGTACAACTCTTATGAATTTTAAACTTTTAAAATTGAAGCTTAAGAAATGTTTAATTTAAACGCTCAATAATTTACACGTATAAAATGAAAGCTTTCAGCACATTTCAATTGAACAATTTTAAATTGAATGCAATTAAATTCCAAAATTTATCTTTTCAAACTTTTATAAATTGAGCTGTTCAAATATTTCAAAGATTCCTGGTTAAAAAATATTAATCCACGATATCATTATCAATGCTCTTAATTAAAATAATTCATCCCTTTCAACATACATTCATAAAAATGTTTTTAAAAAATGTCCCTTTTCAAATCCAGTACAAAATTGAAAATAAAAAGTTCCTCCCTTTTATCTGAATGTTAAGAATAACAAATTTGCCCCCCGGCCACTTAATAAAAATGTTAAAACGAAAAAAATAGCCTCTTCAAATTCAGAACAAATTAATAACAAAAATTTCCTCCCTTCCAACTTAATAAAAATTATAAAAACGAAAAAGTGCCTCTTCCAGTTTAAAAAAACTTGAACACCAAAATTTCCCCCCTTCCAACTCGATAAAAATCTTTAAAAAAAAATGTTTCTCATTCAATTCAGAAAAAAAATGACCAAAAATTTCGTCCCTTCCAACTCTGTATAAATCTTAAAAATAAACGAATGTCTCTCATTCAATTGAAAAAGAAATGCAAACACAAAATTTCCTCCCTTCCAAGTCGATAAAAATCTTTAAAATAAAGAATTATCCTTCTTCCAATTCATAAAATATCAAAAACTAAAATTTCCTCCTTCCCAATTCGATAGAAATGTTAAAAATACAAAATTTGCCCGCTTTTAACTCAATAAAAATCTTAGAAATAAAAAAATGTTTCTCTTTCAATTCAGAAAAAATTGGAAACCAAAATTTCCTTCCTTCCAACTCAATAAAAATGTTAAAAAGAAAGAACTTCCCTTTTCCAATTCAAAAAAAAAGAAATGACAAAAATTTCCTCCCTTCCAAGTCAATAAAAATCTTAAAAATAAAAAATTATAAAATAAAATTAAAATTAATAAAATAAAATATTAAAAACCAAAATTTCCTCCTTCCCAACTCGATAGAAATGTTAAAAATACGAATTTTTCCCGATTTTAACTCAATAAAAATCTTGAAAATAAAAAAAAAATTCTCTTCTAATTCAGAAGAAATTGTAAACCAAAATTTCCTTCCTTTCAACTCAATAAAAATGTTGAAAAGGAAAAACTTCCCTCTTCCAATTCAGAAAAAAAAAGAAATGACAAAAATTTCGTCCCTTCCAACGCTATAAAAATCTGAAAAATAAAAGAATGTCTCTCTTCCAATTAAAAAAGAAATGAAAACACGAAACTTCTTCCCTTCCGACTTAATAAAAATCTTAAAAATAAAAGATTATCCTTCTTCCAATTCATAAAATATTGAAAACCAGAATTTCCTTCTTCCCAACTCGATAAAAATGTTAAAAATACAAAATTTTCCCACTTTTAACTCAACAAAAAAGAAAAAAACAAATAAGTTCCTCTTAGAATTCGAAAAAAAATTAAAAACAAAACTTTCCTCCCTTCCAACTCAAAAGAAATGTTAAGAAGAAAAAACATTTCTCTTCTAATTCAGGAACAAAACAATTAAAAAATAAATTAAAAAACAAAACTTCTTCCTTTCCAGTTCGATGAAAATCTTAAAAATAATAATTATCCTTCTTTCAATTCATAAAATATTGAACTCAATAAAAATGTAAAAATGAAAAAAGTTCTGCTTCAAATTCGGAAAAAAATTAAATAACAAAATTTCTTCACTTTTTAAAAAATTAGAATTGTGAAATTCAAACGTTTTTTTTAATACATAAATCTTTTAAAACTAAATTATTTTTATTTTAATTCGCTTAAAATTAATAATTGTTCATTTGTTATTTATATATCAAAAATCAACACTTTCACTCACAAATTAAGCATTTAAAAAAATGTAGCAATTAAAATTGTAACGTTCAAAATTTTAAATTTAGCACTCTTAAATTTTAACGATTCAAGGCTTTCTATGTGAAACAATTCAATTTACCTTTTTTCATCTACTAAGACTTTCTAACTGCTTTCTAACTGAAACAGTTCAAATTTCAACGTTAAAATCTATAAATTCCTAAATTTTAACAGATTAAAAATCGTTTTGTAAAATCAATTATTGTTCAATTTTTGATATTCGAACAACAGTTTAGTTTCAAACAACATTAATTGATTAATATTTACGGTTGATCAACTTTAAACGTTTTTTATCAAAAATGCCAAATTTCAAATGCTTTTAATTTTTAATTGTTTAAGGCTTCAAAACTGAATTTTAAAATCTTCAAATTAAAAATGTAAGCTTAAAAATGAAGACCTAAAATGGAAAATTTTTAAAGTAAAAGGTTTTAAAATTATGCATTGTGAACTGAATGATTTCATAATTGAAAGAGTTAATAATTGAACTTAGCATTTGAAAAAAGTTGAAATCGAACTTTTTTAAATTATATTATATCATATGATATGAACTTCGTGATATTTCAAGTGGTTAGATAAATTTTTCTTCTAAAAATGTTGTGAAATTCCTGGTCAAAAAATAAATTCACTGTCATTTTCCGGTTTCTTCCGATCTCGAAAAATTCCCGGTCATTTCCCGGTTTCCCGGTCCAGTGGCCACCCTGATTGAAGGGTTCTCGAGTTTCGGTAAAAGTCGATAACAGAAATCTACTATTTCGTTATATTGTACTAATTCTATAAATGACTAAAAGAATATAATAATAATATAATATAATAACTAACTAAATCTACTAATTCTTCATATTGTGTGAATATTGTATGAAGTAGATTTGTACTTTTCCTCCTCATTGCTCGATTTTAGCAGGGTGTCTAGCGTTTCTTCAAAACAAAATTCCAAGACTTCTCTAGGTTTTTCAGGGCAGAAAAAATTATTTTCCCAGGTACTTTTTTAAAATTATTACAGTGAACTTTATTGGAAAAAATACGTATAATTCAATATAAATCAATAATAATGATGTTCAAATTCATTCATTCAATGATATAACAATTTGAAATCAAAATCCTCTCGAATCGATAATAGTTTCAAATTTGAACATTAAAAATGTCAGGACAATTTTACTATTAAGTCTTTCAGAATTGCAAAATTTTATATTGAAAGCCTTAATAGTTAGTTTCAAATTTTATAATTTTAGACTTAAATACTCTAAATTCTTTGGTTTCAATTTCAAACGTAGAAAATTGTCTGGTTTTTTAAATTCTTCGAAATCGTAGAATATCAAATTGAAAGACTTGATAGTTGCACAATTTTGAGTTTGAAGGATTTGTAACCAAAAAATTTTAATTCAGAATAAATTCAAAACAATGAAAAATTAAGAAAATAATTTATCAAATTCAAGCCACAAAAATAAGAAGATTTTAGAACTAGGCATTGAAAATTGAATTATTTTTTAGTTAAAAATGTTCTAAGATATTAATTATTTTTCGAATTGAAAGGCTTAAAATTGCGCTATTTCGAAGATGTAAATCTCAGCGATCTTTTCTTGTATTCTCTTTTTTTTAATTTTCAATTTTCAATGTAATATTTTCAAATTGTGAAATTTTTAGTCGAAGATTTAAAAAAATAAATCATTTAAAATTGAAAAATATTTTATTAAAAGTAATCAAATAATTTCTTTAATTTTGAATGCTTACAATTTTAGAGTTTTGAATTTTCATGTTAAATGCTGTACTTTCAATTTTTCCATTTCATAAGTTTTAATATCACAATTCTTGGTAATTAAAAATTTTTTGAGTTCTAAATGAAGTTCGACTTTGTTCACTTTTCAACATTCTGCAGTAGAAATTTCTTTATTTTCGATGTTTCCCGCTTAAAATTACTACATTTTAAAGGTTTCTTTAGAATACTTCAATTTAACAAGTTTCTAATTGAAAATTTTTCCATTTTGAAAGTTGAAAATGATGGTGAATTCATTTTTTGATCATAAAAAATTTGTCTAATCGATTTTAACGTCAAATAATAATTTGTTCATGTAATAATAGTTTTAAATTCTAGAATTTCAGAAGCTTTGATTTTAAAAAATTCAATTTACTTTTAAATTTCAAACTTTGAAATTTTAATCCCTTCAAATTGAAAATTATTCAAATTCAAAAGTTGAAAATATTTAATTATTCAATTTTGAACGCTTTAAATTACAAATGATACAATTACAATTTCTTTGAGTTTTAAATAATCAAACTGTTTAAATTCTAATCTGAAATTATTTAATTTTGAACGCGTTGAAATTGTCCTATTTTAGAAATCCTAATCTGAAATGATTCAATTTCGAGATTCCTCAATTCAAAATAAAATTGTTCAATTTTGAAAGCTATGAATCAGAAATGATACCATTTCAACTCCTTTCTAATGACATTCTCCAATTTTCAAAATTTTAGTCTGAATTTTTTCAATTTTGAAAACTTCTTTTTAAAAATAAATTTTTTAAAACATTTTCAATTTCAAATTATTCAATTTTAAATGTTTTTTTTTTTTTAATGATAGAAGTTCAAATCCTTTGCATTCCATTCGAAATATTGTTCTTTTTCAAAATTTTACCTAACCTCAAATTGTTTTATTTGGAACGTTTTCAATTTAAAATCGTACAATATATATTTTTTTAAAAATTCAAACGCTTTCAGTTCGAAATTATTAATTATTGTTTAAAAAATGTTTGAAATTCTTAATATTGAAAAATTTGTTAAATAATACAAGTCCATTTTTGAACATGCAGGTATTTAAGGAAAAAACTTAAGCTTTCTTTTGAGACAAAAAAAACCCTGAGTAAGAAAAGACTCCCTTGAAATGGTACTGCGAAGAATTTTGAAATCCTATTTTTTTTTTTTTAATGGAATAAAAATTCCAGGACCATGAGTGGAATTTCAGGACATTTCCATGTTTTTCCAGGTAAAAATAAATTCAAGGACTTTTCCAGGTTTTCAAGGATTTCCAGGACGCTAGACACCCTGATCTTAGCCACCTTTCACGAAATTTTCATCAGTAGATGGGAACTAAATCATATTTTTTATCGAGGGTGTCGAATTTGAGAAAATAATGGGAAAGAACATAAATGGGGATTTAATGTTCGAAACAAATGGCGTGTGGTGATTCACGTGCAGTCAGAAGTCATAATTTTTGTATCTCTATTGACGAGGGACCTGGGACACGCACTTTGAAATGCATTATGGGATTCGACCTTTCAACCAGAAAGACCACCCTATTATCTGTCCAAAAAGTTTAGAGCCCTCAATTTTTGCACAGATTACAGTGAAAATCTCAGCAGATAAAAATACGAAAAATATAGGACAAAGTAAATGTTGAAGATTAAGGTTTTCTCTATCCTGATGAAGAGTTTTGAAATTTTCAGTTGATTAGCAATTATTTCATATGAGTGAAAGGTTAAAAAGTACTATTATCTTACCATCATTTCAGAATACTCAACTTTGAATGGCTATTACTCGCTGAAAATAAATTATAAAAAATCTGAAAAAAAATATATGAATTTCTTTGATCCTTTCTATGCAGGGTGGTGAAATTTATAGTTATAAATAATAATTTGTTAATTAGTTGGTTACAAGAGGGTAGTGAAGTGTTATCTCTAGGGTGTCTACTTAAATCCTGGAAAGAAATTCCCTGACAATTCTAGGTTTTTTCCAGGCATTTCTAGATTTTTCCAGGTATCATTTTTCTCAAGGGCGTTGGAACCAGGCCCTAATCTCAAAATTGAATTGCCTCATTTTACTCCATAAATACTAGAATTAAATCTTTGTTAGACAATAAGGGCCTACTCCTGTTTTAAATCAAGTCTTTATTCCCAGCGAAAAATTAGGTAATTTTAATAATTTTTGTGTAAAACGATTTTTTTGAATGCGCGGGTTGAAATCCAAAGAAAAAATTGTTTTACACAAAAGTATTAAAATTAGCTTATTTTTCACTCCGAATAAAGACTTGACTCAGAACAGGAGTAGGCCCTATGTATCTAACAAAGATGTAATATTCTAGTATATTTATGAAGTAAAATGAGGCAATTCAATTTTGAGGTTAGGACCTGGTTCCAACGCCCTTAATAAGAAGCCATTCAAGTTTTAAGTACTGCATTTTTTGAAATAATCGACCCTACACCCTTTCAAATTCAAAGCATTACATAAGACTTAAACAACCCAAATTTACTATCGACTTTTGAATGGTTAAATTTTAAATAATCAACATTAAAAAATCGAAATATGTGTACAATTTCTCGAAGTTATTATAAATAATGTTTTTCAGTCTTTGTAAATATGTAAATGGGTAAAATAATTAACTTTTTTCTTGAAAATTCATACTTTCGGATTGAAAATTCAACTCTTTCGTTGAAAATTAACCTTTTCGTTAAAGATCCATATTTTCAGGTTCAAAAATCAATTGTTTTGTAGAAAGTTCGTCTTTTAGGTTCAAAAATTCATCTCTTTTAGTAAAAATTTTGTCTTTGCTAGTTCATAATGCAACTTTCTGGTACAAAATTAACCAGTTTTGGTTGAGGATTCAACAGTTTTGGTAGAGATTTCAACTATTTGGTTGAAAATTAAACAATGTGATTGAATATTAATGTTATTGTTGAAAATTTATATTTTCGACTTAAAAATTTAGCAGTTTGCTAGTCAATTAAACTATGTACTTGGTTGAAAATTCAACTGTTTAACTGATTTGTTTTTCTTTCTTGACCGAAAAATCTTTCTTCGTTAAAAATTCACCTATTGCGTTGAAAATTCGTCTTTTTGGTTTACAAAATCATCTCTTCTGGTTGGAAGTTTATCATTTTTGTATAAAAATGCAACTTTTTCGTAGAAAATTAATCTGTTTTGGTTGAAGATTCAAATATTTTGTTGAAAATTCAAACATTTTATCGAATATTAACGTCATTATTGAAAATTCATATTTCCGGATTAAAAGTTCGGCAGTTTGCTAGAAAATTTAACTACTTGGTTGAAAATTCAACTGTTTAGTTGATTTGTTTTTCTTTCTTGACCGGAAAATCTCTCTTCATTAAAAATTGACCTATTGTGTCAAAAATTCGTCTTTTTCGTTCCAAAAATAATGTATCTCTTTTGGTAGAAAGTTTGTCATTTTTCGATAAAAATGCAACTTTTTGGTAGAAAATTAATCTGTTTCGGTTGAAGATTCAACTATTTTTTTGAAAATTCAACTATTTGATTGAATAATAACGTTATTGTTGAAAATTAATATTTACGGATTAAAAATTCAGCAGTTTGCTAGAAAATTCAACTACTTGGTTGAAAATTCAACTGTTTAATTGAATTGTTGTTCTTTCTTGACCACAAAATCTCTCTTCTTTAAAAATTCATCTATTGTGTTGAAAATTCGTCTTTTGGGTTTGAAAATTCATCTCTTTTGGTAGAAAGTTGATCATTTTTGTATAAAAATGCAACTTTTTTGAAGAAAATTAATCTGTTTTGGTTGAAGATTCAACTGTTTAGTTGATTTGTTTTTCTTTCTTGACCAGAAAATCTCTCTTCATTAAAAATTCACCTATTGTGTTGAAAATTCGTCTTTTTGGTTTAAAAATTCATCTCTTTTGGTAGAAAGTTCATCTTTTTGGTTGAAAATGCAACTAATTGGTAGAAAATTAATGTGTTTTGGTAGTAGATTCAACTATTTTTTTGAAAATTCAACTACTTGATTGAATATTAACGTTATTGTTGAAAATTCATATTTTCGGTTTAAAAATTCAGCAGTTTGCTAGAAAATTTAACTATTTGTTTGAAAATTCAATTGTTTGGCTAAAAATGAACTATTCTTTTGAAAATTCGTTTTTTTTTGGTTGAATTCAACTGTTTTTTATTGAAATATCAACTATTACATTTTTTGTTGAGAATTCACCTTTTTTAGTTGAAAATTCAACTACTTGGTTGAAAGTGGAACTACTTCGCTAAAAATTCTTTTTTTTGTTGAAGACTCATCGTTTAAGTTGAAAATTCATCTTTTTGGTTGAAAATTGAACTATTTTGTTGAAAATTTAAATCTTTTGTTAAAAAATCGTCTTTTTGTTTGAATATTTATTTCTTTTAGTATAAATTTCATCTTTTTTAGTCAAAAATGCGACTGTTTGGTTGAAAATGATATAAAAAAGTTTCATTTAAATCAGTATAAATCAAGTACTACCCTGACTTAAAAAAAAATCCCCAACATTTTCAGGTTTTCCCAGGTACATATATACAAATTCTCTGACAATTCCAGGTTTTACAGGTTTTCCAGATCCGCGGGACTTCTCGCGTCGATTCGTCGTGAATGTGGACGGAACCTAGATCTACCACTATACACCCGAGTCAAAGCAGCAGTCAAAGCAGTGGGTACTGGTTTGTCAGCTGGGCAGGTGATGGCCACAGTATTTTGGATTCCTAAAGAATTATCCTCATTGATTACTTGGAGGAGGGTAAAAATATTACAGGAACGTAATATGCAACATTATTGGACCATTTTAAAGCGGAGCTACAAAAAAAAACGACAAAAAACCACGAGAAATCTGACTTTTCTGAAAGGATGAAAAAATTGGAATCTCGCTGGACTAAGTGTATAGCCCTCGAAGGAGACTATGTTTAAAAAATAAAGGCAAACTTTTCAAGAACAAAAAATTTTACTTGCTTTTTTTACCACTTATCAAATGAACCTTGTACTTTGTCCCATATTTTCATAATTTTTTTCTGCTGAGATTTTCACTGTAATCCGTACGAAAATTCAGGGCTCTAAACTTTTTAGACAGATAGTATTATGCAATTATTGCCTTATTATCCGAAATTGGGACTCGTGTCTGGTGCCCTGAATTTGACGAAAATATTCGACAATAAGCGCCCTCATGTCTTATTATAACCAGCACAATATGTGCAATATGCGCAATATGCAGTTTTCGCTAAAATTAGTCGCCGGCGAGAAAATGAACGGAACTTTGATACCGGTCGCCTCGGACTCAGGGGCTCAATATGACTCAGAAATGGCTACAAAGGAAGTTGATTCAGAAGTGCAAGATAAGGAAATAAGATGATTTGTCATTGTTTAATTGCAAAACGTTTTATCAAAAATTCGCGAAAAACAAATTTCACAACGCTATATATTCAAAGAAAATCTTTATAAGTGACCGGCTCCGAAGAAAGGGGTGTAATGCATAAAAATATCGACTTTGTGGTTTTGACAGTTCACAAAAAAACCAGGTTATAACTTTTGCTGCGTCTTACTTTTTCAGGTCTTACTTCAAGTGGATTCCACGCCAGACTTACACAAACCATACCTTCACGTTATCGATTTTTTTAAAACTTTGACTACTTATTTGTTTGGTAGCGAAAATATAGACTGCCAAAGATTTCACTCGAAAAAAATGTTTGTTGGAGTTATTGACTTTTTCTATTTTGGTCACTTTTTGATTCTCTAAAACACAAATTGCACCAGTTTAAAGGCTGTATCGCTAAGCTCGGTTTTAATAAAATTAACTGAAACTCATTTTTTCCGTTTAAAAAAACTTCGTGGAATCCAAATTTTGAGATCCCAATTGATTCCAACAGTTCCTTCATGCTTATTTTTCATGTTTTATAAACAACAATTTTTATTTTTTTAAAAACGATTCTCAAAAAGTGCCTACCTTGATTTTCTTTATACTTCCTTATTATTTACTCCAAAATGTCATTTTAGAAATTTTTTTTGAAAAAAACCTCTGTGTTTTACATAAATTCCCTCAAAAAAATTCTTCTTTTTAATTTTTTGCTTAAATTGTCTTTTTTTACTCTTTATGTCCATTTTCTACTTCAAGTATCGAAAATAAGTTTTTAAAATCTTCCTGTTGTAAGAAAAATTTAATTGATAATATCGGTTTTACAATTGATAGTCAACAAAAAACAAAACAAAAAAAAAATCGATAAAAGGACAAAACTCAAATAGGAGACCTCTAAATTATATCCGATTTTGAATTTTTTTTCTTTATTAAACAATTAAAAATTGAAGTTTCTAAATTTAAGCCTTCAACATGGAATAATTTTCTAATAAGGGCAACAAAAATATGAAAAATTCAAAAGAAACGATTGAAAATTGTACACTTTCGAAATTCAAATCTGCAAACAAACAAGTTTTAATAATTTTCAGTATAAAGCTCTAAGATTGATAAAGTTTAAATAAAGTGTGCAAGATTAAAATATTTCAGCTGAAACGATTTAAAAAATTTATTTTTTATTTAAAAACGTTATAAGTAAAAATGATCAAAATCGAGCCTAGAGAAAAGTAAGAGTTAAAAAATGTCTAATCTTACTTATTCATACTTTTCGAAATTAAACAATTTTTAATTGTAGCCTTCGAAAATGAATATTTTCAATTGTAAAAAGTAGAAAATGGGACAGTTAAAATTGTATTGAAATGTTTTTAATATCAATTTATAGAATGGTGGAAATTAAACAAATATCAAATCTCAAGCGTTCAAAATTAAACAATAAAATATTTGCAAGTCTGAAAAATGAAACAATTACAAATATGACCCTTCAAGGTTTAAACAATTTTTATTAGGAAGTGTTCGATGTTGACGAATTCTGAATTAGAAAATGCTGATAAAATATGAAGATCACAATTCAGAACCTGGGAATGCAATTTCAATTTCAAAAAGTATTTACAATTGCTGTTCTAAAGAATTTAAAAAAACGCTTTGTGATTAAAATCGGTCAAAAAATGAAATATTTTAAACGAACAAAACTGTCGAATTAGATACTTTTAAAATGTAAAATTTCAAGATCAACCCTTCTGAATTAAAATTTAAATTTTAAGTTCTAATAACTCAAAACTAACAAAATTGTAAAATTAGGCATTTTTTGATTTAAGATTGTCAAAATTTTACAATTTCAGAAATAAGCATTCGAAAAATAAGATTTTAAAAATGTATTGCGTGCTGATTTGAACGATCAAAAATTGAAACATAAAAACAAAACTGTTCAAACTATTGAAACCTTCAATATAGACTTTAAATATTTCAAGATTTTAGAAACGGAAAATGAATTATTTGAAATTTGGAAAAACTCCAAAATCAACATTACATACTAAAAGCTTTCGAAATTAAACAATAAAAAATTTGAAGTGTCTAAAATTAATACTGAATTAGAAACGGTTTATAAAAATACATAAAAAATAGATTAAAAATAACAGAAAAATACTCAAAAATTGTTCTTACTAGATGTTGTAAAATTTATAGTTGTGTGTCATATCACAAGGTTTCTTACCTGAAACAGAAAAAAATGAAATCTATTAGTATTATTCAATAACAATTAAATCGCCCTCTAAATTTGTTCCCTACAATGAAATTCTTATTTTTTTAAATGTTAAATTTTGGAACATTTCATAATTTATAATATTTTTCCACTTCAAAAGATTGAATTTCAAAAATTCAATTTCCAAGGGTAGAATAAGCGGCTTAACTTTTCTACTTTTAAGTCTCTTAATTTTATATTGTTCAATTCGGATTTGCGGAATTGTGCTTAACGTCTTAAATTTAAAACTGTTCAATTTTGCTTTTCCAATTTGAACTTTAACAATATTAAAGGTTTGCGTTAAAAAAGTTAAATGTATAGAAAGGACCATAAACGGGGCTTAGTTGGACATGTGGGGTAAATTAGGACACCCGTTTTTCATTCAGAAGAAGCAATATCAAGCTATGAATTCGAATCCTTTTTTGGATCAGAAACAACAAAATTAAGACAACATGAGCAAAATCTCAAAAGGAATCAAAATAAAAATTTCAAATCTCAAATTATAAACTCAGCTTAGATGAACTAACGAAATTTTTGAGGTTACGATGTACCGGAATCACAGCTTCTCCATTATCTTGCCGCTAGCTCAAATCAAAAGAAGGATAATTAGGTAGAGGACGTGGCTCAGGCGATTAGGTGCTCGGTATTCACGCTAGAGGTGTGAGGTTCGATCCCTGGGCCGGTACCTTTGGAAATTTTTCTATATACTTTTACTGAGGTTCTGGTGGTTCGGATTCCACGTTAAGCTGTACCTCAGACACAGCCCAATAAGTCTTAGGCATTTTTCGTAACAATGTTAATCAAACCAACTTTATCTCGAGTTCTTATCAGTTTAAATTACTTTCGGAGAGTTGTTATGCAAAAAAAAAAGAAATTTCTAATGACAAAGGCAGACATTAAATCTCGTTGACCCCAGCCTCAAAGTGTGTCCAGGCAATACGACATGTCGAATTAAGTCAAGGGGATGAGATATGGGATGTTGCTAGTTATTTCATCAGAAGCAAGTGGTCTGGACACGTCTGTCTGTCCACTGATGTCGCCCCAAGCGAATTAACCCTCGTGAAATTCGATACGAAAATAATTTATCGATTTCCGATCGTGGGAATACTCTATACCTCTACATGAAAACAAAATAATTAATATAAAAAAACAACACTTTCATTTCCAAAGTGAAAATAATTCTAAGGCCATGTACCACTTGCCCGATCCCTATCTTACCGACATTTTTTTGCAATAACTCACCTATGTATGAAATGAGATATCGAGTTGAAAATTTGGAAAATTAAATAAAAGGCACTAAGGAACGTTTGTATGGCCCTACATTTTTTTAATTACAAAAAAAATCAGGCAAGTGGTACATGGCCATAACAGTTTTCCCACGTTTTTGTCGTCCATAATATTAAATATTTTCGTTGAAACTTTGGGACGTGGTAAAGAACATGAAAATACTCGGTCAATGGGATTTTTTAAATTGTTTATGGTAATATGTGACTCCACGAACATTTTAAGATGAAAATAAAAATAATCGGTCAGGCGGTTTCTGAAAAAAATAGATTTTTGTATTTAAGTACTAAGAAATCGACAAACTTTTATAAGATTATAAGCAGGGCTGCCACACAGTCACTTAAGTCACTTTTTTCAAATCACTTTTTAGTCACTTTTTTGCAATAAAATAGAACAGACAACCCAAGGGTTAATCACTGTTGGATTCAGGACTATACTTACTTTTGAATTTTCTTGAATTCGTTTGAATTCTTTGGAATTCCCTTGAAATTCACTGATTTCAATGGATTTTTTTTGGATTTTGAAAATTTTGTTCCACTCACTTAAATTATTTTTAATTCATCCTTAATTATTTTAAATGCACCTTGAATTCTTTTAAATTCATCTTGAATTCGTATGAATTTCATCGAATTTTCTTGAATTCTTTTAAGTTTAATCAATTCTACTCAATTCAATAGATTTTTTAAGCTTTTTTTTTCTTAAATTCATCCTTAAATCTTTCAAAGCCACCTTGAGATCTTAGGAAGTTCATCAAATTCTTTCTGAATTCCTTTTAATATTTCTAATCCCACTCCAAAGATAAACTCAACTGATTTCTTTAATATTTTTGAATTGCGTTCAATTCATTTTAATTTTTTTAAACTCTATCTTGAATTTGATTCAATTTCATCGAATTCTTTTAATTTTTCGTTAAATTCCTCTAATTTCTCTTCAAATTCCTCTGAATTCACTCGAATTTTATTTTATTCACTGATTTTTTTCGATTCACTTCAATTCTGTTGAATTTATTCAGTTCAATGGACATTTTTTGAGTTTTAAAATTTTGTTAAGTTCACTCAAATCCTTCTGAATTTCATTAAAGTCTCTTGAATCCTTCTATATTCACTCGAATTTTATTTTATTCATTGGTTTTTTTCCAATTCACTTAGATTATGTTGAATTTATTCAATTCAGTGTTTTCAATTTTGTTAAATTGATTCAAATTCTTATAAATTTTATCAAAGTCTCTTGAATCCCCTTGAATTCTACTAAATTTACTGAAAGTTTACTGAAATCAGCGGAATATTTTAGGTAATTTTTTTTTTTTAATTCATTTGAATTCATCTAAAATTCGGCCTCAACTGTTATTAATTTATCCTGAAATCTTTTGAATTCCCTTGAACTTTTTTGAATTCACACTGAATGTTTTGGAATTCAGCCTGAATTCTCTTGAATTGCCTTTAACATTTTTTTTTAAATTTATTTTGAATTTTAATCAATTTTATCGAATTCTTCTCATTTCTCTATAAATTCCTCTAAATTCACTCGAATTTTATTTTATTCACTGATTTTTTTCAATTCACTTCAATTCTGCTGAACTTATTCAGTCCAATGGACATTTTTTGAGTTTTTAAAATTTTGTTTAATTCACTCAAATTCTTATAAATTTCGTTAAAGTCTCTTGAATCCCTTGAATTCTTCAAAATTCACTCGAATTTTATTTTATTCATTAGTTTCTTTTCAATTTAATTAAATTTTGTTGAATTTATTCAATTCAATGAACATTTTTTTAATTTTAAAATTTCGTTCAATTCACTCAAATTCTTATGAATTTCATCAAAGTCTTTTGAATTCCCTTGAATTCTACTAAATTTACTCAAAGTTTACTGAAATAAGCGGAATATTTTGGATATTTTTTTTTCAATTCATTTGAATTCATCTAGAATTCAGAATTAATTTTTATTAATTTATCCTGAAATCTTTTAAACTCCCTTGAATTTTTTTGAATTCACACTGAATTTTTTGGGATTCAGCCTGAATTCCATTGAATTCCCTTGAACTTTTCTAAATTCACTCCAAATTTAATGAATTCGTTGATTTTTATGAATATTTTTGAATTGGTTTCAATTCACTTGAATTTCTATCAATTTCATAGAATTCTTCTCATTTCCTTTAAATTTCTTTAAATTTCCAATTTATTCAACTTAAGGGAAATTTTTTGATCTTTTAAATTTGTTCAATTCACTCAAATTCTAATAAATTTCATCAAAGTCTCTTGCATTCCCTTGAAATCTTCCAAATTCATTCCGATTTTACTGGAATCAATGGAATATTTTAGATATTTTGAATTTTTTTCAATTAATTTGAATTTACCCTGAAATCTTTGAGTTGTTTCAAATTCACTCTGAATTCTGATAAATTTATCCTGGATTCGTTAAAATTAAATAGATTTTTTTATTGAATATGATTGCATGTCACCCCACGAAAATTTTAAGATAAAAATGAAAATAATCCAAGTTATTTTGTTTTACTTATACATTATTTTTATTTATTCATAAACATTTATTTATAACCAATCATTATTTTTAATTTTTTACAGAGATGTCTTAGATAAGGTCAAGTTGTATGGAATAAAAACGGATTGTATCGTTAGAGAAGTACTTAACGCATATTTTCGTAAATAAACAATGGAATTGTGTCATGGCATAACCATGCGTTTCACCATTTTTGTATTAACTCAATTGGTAACGTAGTATAAATAAACAATTAAATGGCTCAGAATTTACATTCATATTATTTACAACAAATTGATGGAGCAATAAATTGTCTAATACATTAATTTTATGTAATTCTTTCCGCAGAATTGAATGGCGCTATTAGTTTTTCCCTACCTCGTATATTAAAACAAACTGCTTGAATAAAAATTGTTTAAGCAATTGGAAAATAAAAAATTTTTACCACAACGTATGGTGGAATTTTGAAGAATTTTTAAGCCAATAAAACGTGTTTTGAAAAAAAAAATTTATTTATGAAAATATGCGTTGAGTATGTATGAGTATGTCCAGGGTTTTTCCAGGTATTTCTAGATTTTTCCAGGTATAATTTTTCTTAATAAGGAGCCATTCAAGTATTAAGTATTGAATTTCTTGAAGCAATCGACCCTACACCCTTTCAAACTGAAAGCATTACATAATTTCACTGTTTCGTACAAAATTCATATTTTTGGATTGAAATTACAACAGTTTGGTAGGAAATTCAACTATTTGGTTGAAAACTAACTTTTTTGATGTAAATTTATATTTCCGGATTAAAAATTCAACTCTTTTGATAAAAATTCGTCGTTTTAGTTTAAAAATGTATTTCTTTTGGTAAAAATGTCATCTTTTTTGGTTAAAAATGCAACTGTTTTGGTTGAAAATAATTCTATTTTGATTGAGGATTTAACTATTTTGTTGAAAATTCTACTACTTGGTTGAAAATTAAATTTTTTGGTGAAGATTCATATTTTCGGGTTCAAAATTCAACTGTCTTGTAAAAAATTCGTGTTTTTATAGAGTTGACTAAGAACTGAACCTTAACGGAAGGGAAAACAAGTCTATGGCTTAATGTCTCTGTTTATTAATTGAAAAATTAACAAATTGCTTGAAATATTTTTTCTTTCTTGACAGAAAAATCTTTCTTGGTTGAAAATTCATCTCTTTTGGTAGAAATTTCATCTTTTTTTAGTTAAAAATTCAACTATTCGGTTAAAATTTCGTCTGTTTTGGTAGAAATTATCCTCTCGTCTAGAAATTCACATATTTGGCTTAAAATTTATGTATTTTGTTGAAAATTCATCTGTTTTGGTAGAAAATCGAACTTTTTGGTTGAAATTGTAACGGTTTGGTTGAAAATGCACTTTTTGGTAGAAAAATTAATCTGTTTTGGTAGAAAATTAACTTGTTTACTAAAATTCATATTTTCGAATTCAAAATTCAACTGATTTGGAAAAAATTCTTCTCCTAGGCTTGAGAATCAACAATGAGGTTGAAAATTAAATATTTTGTTAAAAATTCCTCCTTTTTGGTAAAATTGAACTGTTTTTCATTCAAAATTTAAATCTTTTTTGGTTGAAATACCAACTATTACATTTTTCGTTGAGAATTCATTGTTTTTGGTTAAAAATTAAACTACTTGGTTAAAAGTGGAACTACGTTGATAAAAATTCATTTTTTTAGGTTGAAAATTCATCATTTCAGTTGGAAATTCATCTTTTTGGTTGAAAATTTAACTATTTTGTTGGAAATTCGACTATTTTTGTTGAATTCAACTGTTTTTCATTTGAAAATTGAAACTTTTTTTGGATGAAATACCCAGCATTACATTTTTCCTTGAGAATTGACCTTTTTTGCTTGCAAAATTAAACTACTTGGTTGAAAATTAACTTTTTGGTTTGATGATTCATATTTTAGGGTTCGAAATTCAACTGTTTTGTGGAAAATACATCTGTCTTGCTTGAAAATTGAACAGTTTGGTTGAAATATTTTTTCTTCCTCAACTGAAAAACCTTCCTTGGTTAAAAATTCAACTCTTGTTGAAAATTCGTCTTTTTGGTTTGAAAATTTATCTCTTTTGGTAGATATTTCATCTTTTTTGGTTAAAAATGCACTTTTTGGTAAAAAAATTGATCTGTCTTGGTGGAAAATTAACTTGTTTGTTATCATTCATATTTTCGAATCAAAAATTCAACTGATTTGAAGAAAATTCTTCTCCTAGGGTTGAAAATCAACAATTTGTTTGAAAAGTAAATATTTTGTTGAAAATTCGTCCTTTTTGGTAAAATTGAACTGTTTTTTACTTAAAATTTGAATCTTTTCTGGTTGAAATATCAACTATTACATTTTTCGTTGAGAATTCATTGTTTTTGGTTATAAATTCAACTACTTGATAAAAGTGAAACTACTTTGTTAAAAATTTATCTTTTTCGGTTGAAGATTCATCATTTAAGTTGAAAATTCATCTTTTTGGTTGAAAATTTAACTATTTTGTTGGAAATTCGATTTTTCGTTGAGAATTAATTTTTTTAACTGAAAACTTAACTATTCCAATCTTGGTTAAAAAATTATTGATTTTTTAGTAGAAAATCAAACTATTTGGTTGAAAACTGATATTTTTAATCAAAATTTAACTGCTTGGTTTAAAGTGAAACTACTTTGTTAAAAAATTTTTTTTTTTTTTGGTTAAAATATTCATCGTTTAAGTTGAAAATTCGTCTGTTTGGTTTGAAAATTTATTTCTTTTAGTGAAAATTTCAACCTTCTTCATTAAAAATACAGCTGTTTGGTTGAAAATGATACAAAGAAGTTTGATTTAAATCAGTATAAACCCAGTATTATAAAAGTTACTTCTACAAACAAAAAAATCATTGTTATTTAATTTTATATCACAATTATTTTTTTAAATTTTAGCCCGCTCGACAAAATTCCTTGACTTTGAATAAATTTCCTCACACTTCCAGATTTTTCCAGGTATATAAAAATTCCCTGACAAATCCAGGTTTTCCAGGATTTCCAGGTGAGTAGGCACCCTGCTTAATCACCATTGTTATAGATACTATTCAAAGTCATAAACTTTTCATTATATTTCATGAAATATAATAATCCCGGCGAATCATAGTCATAAAACTGTAAACAAATTAACCACTTTAATATTTCATATTGGAATTGTTTTTCAAAAATTTAATAATACCATTGTAATAATATTATTGAATTAAATACTTTTGGGTAAAATGTTTAATACGTTTATGAAGAGTAATTGCATGTAAAACAAAAAGGAAGTCAATGAGTTGATATATAGGTAATCATTAGGATTAGGTAGACTGCTTAAATGTGTGGGTGTGAGAGAAAGTCGCATTTGTAGGAGTAGCAGTAGCACAGACAAGGTCTCCCGCTGTGAGTGCGGTTCCGCCGATAAACGGAAAGCCTTTTGTATTTTCCGAAGAAAATAATTTTTTGAACATTTAAGCACAACTCTTTACTCATTGACACTACATAAACCATTTTCAGAAGACAAGAATGTGTAATTTGCTTCAAGAATGATCTCCATACGTTTTTTAGTTTCGAAGATGACACGTCACTACTTTTTTAAAATTAACTTAATAACAAATGATTATTTCTGACTCTAAATTCCACCACTGTGCACAAAAAGAATCAAAGAAATTCATATATTTTTTTCAGACTTTTAAAAATTTATTTTCAGCGAATAACAGCCATTTAAAGTTGAGTATTGGGGATTTAAAGATGCTATGCGACACTGTCGACCCCTACGCGAACTAACCAATATGGCCGTGGATGACATATTAAATACGCGTAAAACATCACGAAAACCAGCAAAAAAATGACGTTTAACTGTAATGATCGTCCAACTGAATAAATAAGTGCTGTAATAAGTAGCTCTGATGAG
>JAUMHM010104450.1:0-22664 GCA_032362435.1 Melikaiella ostensackeni
ATCATTTCAGTGCACGCGTTTAACAAAACGTACCAAGTTACGCTTTGCGGGGTGCATTTTAAACTGCAAACATACGCCCGCAGAAAATCCCTCTGATGACGTTCTTGCAGAGATGATTTTATTGCCTTGCAATGAGGTTTCTTGATAATACTTAGCGAACCTAATAAAACACGTCATCCAACCCATTAATCCACGGTGCTCTTCCTAGGTGAAAACCACTTTTTAAAAAATTACCTAGTAATTTTCTGTACATATGTGCACAAATAAGGCCAACATACCCCCGATGAAAATTCTTTGACGACGCCCTTGCCAATAGAATTTATTTTACTTCAATTAGTTTTCAATAATTAACAAATTCAATAATTTGTGTCGTCAAGCTTAGGCGACCATTGCAAAAAATATTATTATTTAGTACAGACGTGTACCAGTGAGATAGGATTAAAAGATAAAATAACTACTAATCATCTGAATCTAAACAGATCAAGCATCAATGGAACACGCATGTTTTAAAGATTTCAAGGATATTTTTTTTTGCGTAATTTTAATCTGCAAAAAAGATCTTGTTCAATTAAGTTTGGCGACCCTTAAATTTAAGTTCTTTAATTAATAAAAACTAATTGAAGTACATATATTAAATCCTATTGGTGAGGGTAGTGTTAAAATTTCTTTATCGGGGATGTGCTCGCGAATGAATCATGAAATAAATTATTTGGTAATTTTGAGTACATGCGTGCACTAGTGGCGTACAATGGAGTGACTAATTAGAACGATTACTGAAGTAATTGGGGCCTTGTCAAGGCTCACCTGCGCACAAATGTACGTAAAATTACTAGGTGAGTTTTTTTGGGTGTAATTTTCATCTAGGCAGAGCACCATGGTCGAATAAGTTTGGTGACGTTTTTTTATTATGTTGACTAAATAAAAAAACCTACATACAAGGCAATAAAATAACTTATGTGAGGACACCATCAGAGAAATTCCACTGGCACGAACAATCTTTAATTAGGACTCTGTCGGGTCGCATTTTTTAAATGAATCAAAGCTTATCAAAGAATTCTGCTGAACTCAAGGGAATTCTACTAAAATTCAGATAATTTTGCTGAGTTCAAGAAAATTCTGATGGATTCAAAAAAATTGTACTGAATTTAATAGAATTCTGCATGATTGAAGAGAATTTTTCTGATTTCAAGAAAATTCTACTATTTAAGAGATTTCTACTATCCCAGAGAATTCTGCTTATCTCAAGATAATTCTGCCGAACGTGAGAGAATTCTAATGAATTCAAGAGAAATTCGCCGATTTTAAGAAAATTTTGCTGAATTCAAGAGAATTTTGCTGAATTCAAGAAATTCTTCGGAATTCAAGAGATCCTTCAGAATTTAAGAGAATTCAGGAGACTTCTACTGGATTCAATAGAATTCTGCCGAACTTAAGAGAATTGTACTGAATTGAAGAGACTTCTACAGAATTCAATATAATTCTACATAATTCAAGAGTCTTTTACAGAATTGAAGATAATTCTACAGAACTCAAGAGTATTCCACAAACTTCAAAGATAATTCTACAGATTCCAAGAGAATTCTGCTGAACTCAAAATAATTCTACTGCATTTAAAAAAATTTTACAGATTTTACGAGAACTCTGCCGAACTCAAGAAAAATCTACTCAATTCAAGAGAATTTTGCTGAATTTAAAAGAATCATACAGAATTTAAGAGAATTCTACATATTTTGAGAAAATTCTACTGAAGTTACAAGATATTTATACGACATTCTAGAGAACTCCGCCGATTTCAAAAGACTTTTACTGAATTAAAGACAATTCTCCCGAACTTAAAAAAAAATGCTAATGAATTCAAGATAATTCTACATAATTGAAGATAATCCTACTGAATTTAAGAGAATTCAATAGAATTTTACATAATTCAGGAGAATCCTACTGAATTCAAGAGAAGGATACAAAATTCGAAAGAACTCCACACAATTCAAAAGAATTCTGCTAAAATTAAGAGAATTCTACGGAATTAAAGGGAATTCTGCTGATTTTGAAAAAATTCTGCTGAATTCAAGAGAATTCTTTAGAATTCTACTGAATTTAAGAGAATTCTGGAAAATTCGAGAGAATTATACTGAATTCATGAGAATGTTGACTAATTTGTTTGATTGTGTGGAAAAGATATTTTTCAAATTTTGTAGCTCGTTAAAGTGTGAAGTTGCACCAGAGAGTCACAACCTACTGGAAAAGAGAACGGAGGGAAAATTACACAAACTAAACTTGTTTATGCACACACTCTTGTCGATGGCACATGGACTGTCGAACGTCTAACGCGTGCTTCTAATTGGCTTATCTTCAATTGTTAATTCCTCGGTATTCATTAACTTTAGCAAAAAAATTTTACCATTGTTTCCAACGCCATTTTTTGTTTAGAATTCAAAAATACAAAAATGTTTTTTGAATACTGGGACACCCTGTATATGTATGTTCAACAACAATCCCCAACATTTGACCCTTGCTCCTCTGACGGAAACTATTATGGCCGGCCTGACGTAAAAATCCCCGAAAAAATTCAAATTCAAGAACATCATATAACTTATTTTCAGAACACTCCAAAGTATACTCCTACCTCGAACATGTGCATCAAAAACCTCCAACCTTCAGCCCTTGCTCCTCAAGCGGAAATTTTCATGGTCGGCCTGACTTAAAAACCCGAAAAAATCCAAATAGAAAAATATCATGACACTTATCTTCGAAAGACTTCCAAACATACTCCCACGCCGAAACATGTACATCAAAAACGCAAAGAACTCACGCCTTACTCCTCAGATTGAAAATATTATGGCCGGCCTTACTTAAAAAACCCCCAAACAATTTTAAATTTCAAAAAATCATACAACTTATCTTCGAATGACCACACAATAATAAGTGAGACCGTCCATAACAGTTATCTTGAGAGGAGCAAGGGGTGAGTTTTTTGGGTTACTAATGTATATATTAGAGGTGGGAGTATGGTTTTGAGTTTTTTAAAGATAATTCTTACGATTTTTTTTCAATTAGGAATTTTCCGTCAATAATAAGTGAGGCCGGCCATAACAGTTTCAGAGGAGCAAGGGGTGAGTTTCAGGTGTTCTTGATGTATATATTTTGCGTGAGAATACAGTTTGGAGTCTTCCAAAGATAATTTATACGGTTTCTTTAGTTTCTAATTTTCACGGGTTTTTCTACATAAAATCGGCCATAATAGTTTCTGTTAGAGTATCAAGGGGTGAGTTTTGAAGGTTTCTGAGATGGCGTAATTCTTTGAAGTCTGTCAAAGTTAAGTTCTGTAATTGCAGAATATTGAGCTAATACTGGTGCATGTCCGATAGCCATCTTTCAGTTCCCCTGGAACTTTGCGCTAGCCTGGTAAAAGTCCATATTCTCTAACGTATCAGACGTGACTCAAACCAACTCAGTGTGACTTTCGATTGAGTCTTGATTATTTTGATTATTGGTGCTTGAATTTGCAACTCAAGTACGGTGATGTAACAATGGCTCTTTTTGTCGTCAGTTTGATAACAAGTTGATCGCATATAACAGGTTGAATACGAAACGAGTCTCTGGGGCTCGGTATTTTACTCGCAGGAGGTTCCTGGCGCTGATCTGTTTCTAAGAGATGTAACTTCGCCAAATTGTTGGCAACGCTGTTTCCATAACGTGCTGTCAAATGCATTTTTCTGGAACCCTATCAAGCCATTATTTTGTGGGACGTATTCTTAGAGCTCTCGAGATCTCAATACATAACCTAGGATCTGATTCACTACGCCAATCTGCAGACTGACTAGATGACGCGCTGAGTGGCGGGGCTTGCAACAACGACGCACTCATCGACACTGACATGTCTTTACTTTCAGAAAGAACATCCAGCTACGTATTTTAAGATGATGACCTCTGAAATCAAGTAATCTGTCTGCACGGCGACATCATGCATCAGCAGAAGTTGCTGGACTATAATGTTGACAATGACACACTAAATGATATCGCAGGTGGCATCGGCTGCTGTGTGACATGGTATCTCATGGCGGGTGGTAACAAGTCCGCAAATCATCTGTCGCCCTCTTCAGATTGATGTTCCACGGTGGGAGGAGAAAATTTCCGTTTAATCAAGTGCCGCCCTGTTCGGATCGATGTTCCGCGACCGGCGGAAACAATTTTCGTCTGACCAGGTAACAATCTCTGCCGCTTGATGCTTCACGGCGAGCGGATGCAACTGTTACTCTTATTCTGTTTTAGATTTCTGATTTGACCGTTCACCTGACTTCAATTTATTCCGTTCGCAGAATGAGGCAGGTAGGATGGTAATATTATTGAGCCTATTTTGTTTGATCAAGTTACAATCAAAAATAAGTTTTCTAATTGGGAAAAGTTTACTATTCCCAATGATGGTTATGGTTCTCAGGAGTTTGTCATGACGCTATCGTTTCGCGCGGTCACTTTGATAGGGTTTCCAATCTTTGTCTCTCGGTCTGGTTCTGAATCTAACTGAGAAAGGTCGGGAAAAAGCCAAATGAAGACACAAGTCTCATTCGAACCGTGTTCGCGATTGAGTGTAAAATCTAAAGTCAAAGTTCATACTAAACTACGAAGTGTTCTCGATTCCCAAAAATGATCAGATCAAGGTGTCAAATTTTTCGCATTTTTTTGATTATTGGGAAGTGATTTTCCCGATTCGATCGTCTTCTGGTGTTGTGAAAGGTGACGAGTCGGATAACGTATACCTCCGAGGCGTCGGAATCGATTGTTACGAGAACGATCGTGGTCATAGCTTCCAGAAGCTACACATGTGCTAATTTTCAAAAACAACCCAAATATTTTTTTGTGTGTGAAAACTGACGAGTACGTATTGACTCGCGGGCTGGAACTCGGATTATGATTGGATTCATTTAAATTCGATTATTATCAAAGTATTTTAGTTTAATCTCGACTAACGCAAAACAATTTTATTCCGTTTTTACTCTGAAGTATTTTTGTGCCGTTTTTACTCTAGAACATTTTTGTTCCATTCTTATTCACAAAGTATTTCGATCCCATTTTTACTTTCAGCCTTTCAATTTTGCAACCAAAAAATTTTTATTCTGTAATGAATAATATGCAAGTTGAAAATTCCGAAATTCCTTAAAAATATTTAAATTGTAATTTCTTATAAGTAGCTTGTGAACTCTCAGAGATAGGAATAAATTGACAATATTTTTCGCTTCTAAATTTTTTCTGAATAATGTGATGTCAGGAATGTCTACACGTTAAACTGCACAAGTTAAAGTGTGCATGTTTATGTGTACACGTTGAATGTATATGAGTTGAATTTCTCACTTTAATGCATGATGGACAGAAGTTACATATTTCGTTTTCCGAAAAGCTCACACATTAATCTCTACACGTTGAAGTCTGCTCGTTGAAAATGGAAACTCCAATCTCCGTACTTCTTAAGTGTAATTATTGATTTTTACTCACATACTTTTTTGTTTATCTTCCCCGAGAGAGTCTAATTTTAAGTGTACTTTAGGGTCCCTTCAATCGGTCCAGTAGGTTCATAAAGTACTTTTTTTCCTAGGAAGTATGTTTTTGGGGTATGCTCGAAATTTGTCGACTTTTGAAGCTCAATTAGGCATGTGAAGTTTGAATAACTATAATTCAAAATATATCAAACTTTTCTACAATAATGATTTCCAATAATAATAATAATAATAATAATTTCTAATTTTTCTCAAATATAGTAAAAATATTAAATTACTTATAGTATTCGGTAACTGCCACACCTTATGGCAAATTATTTCAAAGAATGTGAAACAAGTAAAATGAAATTCTTCTCTTCCTTGAAAGTTTAAAAAATTTAACTTAATTTTGTACAGTGATGGTCATATATGGACATGAAAAGAGGACATCCAAATCATATCCGATTATGAATTTTTTTTTTTTTTGAAAAATTTGTTGACTATGAAGGTAGAAGTTGGGCTAGTGTGCGTACTTAGTTTCAAAATTTGTTTTTGGGGAATCACCTTAAAGCGCACACATCCCCGCCGCATGTGTGAGCACAATTCTAAGTTGCCAGTTCCCAGTTCGTAAATTTCTCAGGCAAGCTTGTGAGATCTCTGCGAGTTTTTTCCCAATAATTCGTTATATTATTGAAATCCATCAATATATGCTATGAATTTTTCTTGTATCCGAGACCTAGCTACTAGTTCGTGATTTTTTTATGAACAGATTTTTCCGTGTACATACCTGTACTTGCGCATTACGATTAAGTAGAGATATTCTTATCATTTTCGTAATAATAACACTAAATCTCGTCTTAGAATTTCTATTTTCATCAAAGCCAACTTTGTACTGATTCTTAGCATCACGTTGACAAATTATGAAGATTCAAAGATACAATTTTTTTTAGGTAAAGAAATTACTTCAACGACAATTCGGTTAGATTATTTCTTGCTGTTCATGTTGAATGTTTCTTTTGCAAGTGTCAGCATAACAAAATAAGAAACATTCTTGAACAATTAATACTTTGAAGGGGTTTTTCTCCACGAGGGACCAGCTGATTTGCTTCTCCTGACCTTTAGAGCTCATTCAAAAATAAGAATATTCAGCTGTCCTTATTCACTATTTAATCTTTCATTTGACATATAAGTGTTAGAATTTATTATTCCTATTTGATCAGTTAAATTTACACTTCAATGTACCAACATATAAAAATATATTCGAAAATGATAAACTTCAATGCAACTCTTTTAACAGTTTTCGAACATATTCTTAAGGCAACTTTAGGGCAACTTTTTGAGGCAACACTTTAAGGCAACTTTTTGACGCAGTGAAGTACATAAAACGATGATTGATAAAAATCTCAAATAATTGTACATGCACTGTTTCTTATTCAAGGTGACATATTTGGTGATAAGAAGTATCAAGTGATTTCTTATCATCTGTCTTTTCGTTATTTTGAATTTTTCGAGCACTCTTCTTAGACTTTGTTCTTTTGACGTGTGACTTCATTCTGTTTACCATGCCTCGAAAAGCAATGAAGCTGTTATCATAAAACGTGGACGAATTTTAGCTCTACTTGATGTCCAGTTGTGAAATTTGTTGCATCTCATTTTCAACAATGAAAATTTTCATTCTGCCTTTGTTTGTTTTTGTGTCTCAAGACTACAGCAAATTCGGCATACTTTGGAGGATCGGCATTTAAAAGTGAAACAAATCTTTGGTACAAAGAAAATTAACCGAAGAAACACATTTCCTTGGATCCACCAATTTTTTTTCTTTCAGAACATCCTTACTAAGTATCTCCTTCCATCTGCGGCTAAATTTGTATCAGAAGCGCTCGCGTTTACTTAAACTTCTAGCCAGGGGAGAAGAAAACTGCAAAAAACGTTACCTGAGCGCAGGTAGTTACTGAAAGTCGAGTTTAGATGTAGATATTTCACATCATCGAGTGTCCATCCTCAACATCAAATCTCCGGCTCGACAGTAGTAAATCGCAGTGAAAAACACAACAAAGCAAAAATCACAAACGTTCGCCCATCCGTGCGCTAACCCCGCCTATTCATACTTAACGTCAGAGACTCGACGATTCGAGAATCACTGCGCAGCTACTGCCATTGGTTGAGAACAATACTATAATACCAAATTTCGGCGAAGCTGGACACGGCTTAAAGAAAATGTTAATCGGGAAAAAGGAGTTCAAATGAAAAACAGTGTAATTTTTCAAGAAAATTTTAGAACTTTATTTTTGATGTTCATTATTAATGATCTTATTATAATTTTTCACTGGTCCTTGTGAGGCATCTCGTTTTAGTGCCACTAGTACAGATTTAATCTTGTTTATGATCATCATTATTATTTTATTATTCCAAGATAATACTTTTTTTTCTCAGTATTATCAGTGTGAAGTGTGTGGATCTGGATGTGAATGTTGAGTGTATGGGGATTGATTGTGTGGATGCTGTGTATTCACTTGGTTATGTAAATATGGACCAATATGTGACAGGATCCACACACTGTATTCGTTTTCACTCACGCTTATAAAAACATCAGGACTGGATTCACTCACAATGCTTCCAGCAAAAATGAGAACACCAGAAAGTTTATTTTGAAAAACTAAAGCAGAACCGCCATCATCGTGGGTACAGGCGCTACGTCGAGATACTGTAATAGTGCAGACATTTTCATTTGTAAGCACATAATTATAACGTTTATAGTACCTGGTACACCTCCATATGCCGGTTGTACGTACAAACGTTCTTCGTCGTATACTGAAACCAGAGAGGAAACAAAATTTATTATTTTATAAGGGTAATTGCCGAAAAGTTGACCGTTTTTAGTCAGAGAAATTTTCTACATTTTTTTTATTGATAGCTTTATCCTTCACAAATATCTGGATAAAGTACTTATATCAAAGCACAATTTAGTAATGTTTTAAAATTTTCAAAGACTTCGTTTAAAAATTGTGAATAAAGAAATAAGCAAAATGTTTTGTAATGATTTGATAAAGATAATAATCAAGAATACTCTGCTAAAAAATTTGAATTTCGAAATTAGTCCCAACTTTTCGGAAATCAATCTCGATCACAATTTTTCTCCTAAACATGTCCGGCCTGATACGAAAACTGTTTGACAACAGTCTGGAGCTTGTCTGCTCAAGTCCGAAATTCATCCGGGCAAAAACTTCTACTCCGAGAAGTGTCCGACTTGCTCCGAAATTAGACCGGAATTCCGAACCTGAAATAATCTTCGTTAAAGTGCAAATGGAAAGTAGTCCGGTCTTATTCGAAATTCATCCAGATTAGGACTGCCACTCCGGACCGAGTCTAATTTGCCCTGAAATTAATCCGCACGTTGAAGTTTTAAAATAAGTGTAAACGGATAGCAGTCCGATTAAATTTGAGATCGCAAAAACAACGAATCCGTAAAGAGTCCGAATCGATCCAAAATTAATCCACGCGATGAAACTGCACATAAAGTGCAGACGGAAAACAGTCAGGTTGAATCCGAAATCAATCCAGACAAAAATACCGAATTCGGAATAAGGCGAAATCGATCCGATTGAT
Organism: Melikaiella ostensackeni; assembly: GCA_032362435.1. Taxonomy (NCBI): domain Eukaryota; kingdom Metazoa; phylum Arthropoda; class Insecta; order Hymenoptera; family Cynipidae; genus Melikaiella; species Melikaiella ostensackeni. The sequence continues at coordinate 9,075 of JAUMHM010104450.1, forward strand.
CAGCGCGATGAAGCTGCATATAATGTGCAAACGGAAAACAGTCCGGTTGAATCCAAAATACGCCCGGGATTAGGAGCACGGTAGGGTTCAATATCTCAAGGTTAAAGATTTTAAAAATCATTAAAAATTATTTCCCACAAGTTGTTTGTACAGGCACGCGATATTGCTATTTTAGGATGAAGCTCGAAAATAATGATTCGAACTATTCAGAAAGCGGGCTAAAATTGTTAATTTTATACTTTTCGTCTAAGAATTCTGCCCTAAAAGACATCCACGACTTGGATTATTTTCCGTTACTTTTTGAGATTCGTGCAGAGATTAAGGTGATTCCCAAATTTAATTATAGAATCATCACCAAAGATCAACTCGTAAATTGGGATACATTTTGTGCCCTTGTCGGTGACCATGCGGATAAGCTTGAAGGCATCATGGACTCCGATAGAGCCGTAGAAACTAAGTAAATTAAGATTTTGGACGTGGTTTTCAGGTGCATGTTTGAGACAGGTGCTCGCTTTAGGGTTCTACAGAAAGGCATTGAGAACATTAAGGAGATGCCCCACCAACGAAAATTATCTAGAATACTATTTTTTGAGATTCGGATCTTAGGAATTTTCTGAGGGGAATCAGAAAGAAGTCCTGTATCAGGTTTTGACAATCACTCAATGTCCCATCCAACCCTCATAATGTCTGGCGAACGAACAAGGCTTATCCTAACCGCTCCCGAGGTGCTAGCATGAACCCATGGAAAAATATTTCGTCTTGGTTTTGTCTCCAAGACGTTCCATTTTGTATCCAAGACATTGAAGTCTGGTTCCGTCTTATAAGTCAGACTTGCTAGACATCCAATTTTTGTCTTGGGTTTATGGTGATAGCTCTCATTGGAGTGCATTCAGCAAGACAAACGGAACTTGTCTCAAAACCTGAAGATTTCTGTTATGTCTTGGCCAAAAGCCAATAAAAATGGACCAAATAATGTAGACTAAAATTTTTTAATGAATTCTTTGTTAAATTTTTGAAATAGCTATTTGGAAGTTAAAAAATCAGAACTTGTGGGTCTTCGCGACTATAGCCATCCAAAATTTGCCTCAAAAAGATTAATTTCGGAATTTTTGCCAAACAAGTGTAATAGTAACAATAAATGAAATAAAATAGATTCATTCAATATGCATATTGCATAATAAATTTACAAAATTGTTTCAACATAAATAAGGATGAGCTTTTATGACGGTATAAGGAAAACCTTTTCCGCAAGGGCAAGTAGGCAATGGAAACCTTTTTCCTAGTTCAAGAGATAAATAAAGTCTGGCTCCGTCTCATTAGCCAGACTTCCCAGACGTCTTGAACAAGTCTTGGTAATGTCTTAATTGCTCATCATCAAGACGAAATCCAAGACAAGATATTTTTACACGGGAAGACTAGCAACTACTAACCATTGATGGCTTCTCGCCTCCGAGAACGTTAAGGTTGAACCGGGAAGTAAATGCGTAGAGATAATTTTCATGGCCATATGATTGTAACAACGAGCATTCTGTTTACTCGTAAAGATATTTCTATCCATGAACCTTGAGAATAGCTGTTTTGCAACACCACTCCAAAAGTTGGTCCTTGTATGCATCTGAATGATATGCAAAGTGACTCATTCCTCATGACCATGCGGCAACAATATTGGCGCATGTGCACATCGATTACCATATATTTTCGCGATCGGCACAACTTCTTTTTTGGTCGGAAAGGAAGCACCGGTTCTCTTTTACGCGTAATTTCGAGAAAGTGTAAAATAGCAACATGAATTTGTGAGTTCGGTTCGCTCACGCAGATTAATTAACTTCAATTTCATTGTTTTTAATCCAAAGTTTTATTTCGAAATTCTTGCTCAATCAGCTATATTTTAGATTCTCAGCACCTAAGGACGACAAATTAGCACGGAGGGGCGAGACAGATAGTCACAGTTCATACCCATCACAAATACATTGCTTGATCACGAATTTTATATTTTCATACTCTCTAGGGATAGACTTAATTTGAAAATATATTGTGGCCGGTTTAGAAAGTTTTCCATGAATATCTTATCGTCTAAAATGGTAAATTTTATGCATATTTTCATGAGTAGTTTTTGCTCAGTTTTTAGTATATTATTGATTATTTACCTTTCTGCTGTTCCGGGTACCCAACCTTCTATAAAAGCATTGTGTGACCGCAAACGTTTCTCTTGAAGCAATATTTTTCGATTCAGTGATGGATTTTCAAGAAGAATAGGTGGGTGAATCACAAGCAAGGCCAGATGTCCTTCGAAGAATTAGTTTATTACCTGATGAACTACAACAGTGCTTATAAGCGGTTCACCAGATTCAACCGTATACAGCGCTTGCAATACATCAACACATATTTTGGCAGTTAAGATATGTTCAGGCGACACTATAATACCTGCACAATTTTTCAATCCATTTTCTAGAACTTTCACGATGTAGGGTAGTTCGACAATGCTCTTATGATCGTATTCTGTGACCATTTCATTATCTGCACCTTTCTCGCGGAAATGAAGATTTGACGAGTTTTCTGCAAGTATGATAAATTAATCATTCAGTGTGTTTTCAGAATATTTCTTAGTATTTGTTTTATTTCAAATATATTTATCAGACTGGAGCGGAAGAAAGTATTTTTGAACTCCGAAATTCTAATAGTTAAATAAATTTTGTTAGAGTACAAAAATTATGAAGATCATATTTTGTTCAAACTTTGAGAATTAAGAGTTATTATCAATAAAAAAATGCTATTCAAATTCTGTGAAGCCTCAAAGCTTGGTTCACGAGAAAAAAATCATGAAAATTAACATGTAATTCTATGGAGGTATGGTGAATTTGGGTAAAATTTTCAGAACACTGCTCAAATTTTACATAACTATGAGGAAAAAAACAATCAGAAGCGGTACGACTTTCTTATACCTGTGAGATTGGATCGTACGATAACTTAGAGATATTGGGGTTAGGTTGTCGCAGTTCGAAGTCATTCCTACCCTCTGACGTCATTTGATTTCCTCCCGCATGAGCTACTTTTCTTCCCGTGCGGGAGGAAATAAATTGCTCTGAAATCAACTGGTTTGCGTCCAGTCTACAGACTGAGAATAACCGCAATTTTTATGTAGGTGTTGGAAAAAGTGGTTTCCTGGTGTTTTCGTTTCAAGCCGCGCAATACATTTACATTTTACATCTGGTCCATATCAAGTCACATGTTGCACGTCTCCCTGCTGCGTGTCTTTCCTGCCGCATCTCTCCCCAGCATATTGTCAAATTCTGCGGCAAGCTTCTCAAACCCAATTGTCGCACCTGCGGCTTGTCTCCCCAGCCACTAATCATCCTACGGAATCTCTCCCTCTATGAAAAAAAAAGTCTTTCTCCGAAGTGTCAAAAGTGTAGGAAGTCTCCTGAACTCAATCGCCACATCTGCCGCTTATCTCCTCAGCCGCAAGCCTCCCTACGGCATCGTCCCCCAAAAAATGTTTAAGTCTTCCTCCAAAGTGGCAATGATGCGACAAGTCTATTGAACCCAGTTGCCAAATCTGCGGTTTGTCTCCTAGGCTGCAAGCGTCCCTGCTGCATCGCTTCCCCAAAAATAATTTAAGTCTCCCTCCAAAGTCCCAAGAAGACTTGCTGGGGAGACAAGCCTCAGATGTGGCAATTGGGTTCGGGAGATTTGACGCAGAATTGGCAATCTGCTGGGGAGAGATGCCGCAGTGAGATATGCCACAGGGGAGACTTGCCTCAAGGTAGACATTTGTTACATTATTATTCTATAAATTCAAGGGAGGAACCGACAATTTTTGAAAATCCTAAATCTCTTTGGTGTATTTTCTTAATGTGTAATGAGTTCCAAATTGTGAATACAGTGAAAAAAGGTTTTAGTCCGCAGAAAATGAACTCGAACTAATGAATTAATGGTGTTTTCAGAAACTGATGAACTTTCATTGACTCCATCTGAATCCGGCGAACTCAAACTTCTATAATATTCATAAAAAACATTCTACAAACTCAAACATGGTCCTTCGGGCCAGATTAGTCGTAAAAAACCTTTCTTAAACGCTCAAAAGTGCGGAGTGATTGATTGAAATACGTTCACGAAACTTCAAATCGGCAACCGTCATTATGGCCTCTCTGTGGCTTCAGTTCGACGAAAAGTTCGCGGTTCACATGAAATTTGACTGACACTTGTCATCGTATCATCTGAGTTCATAAAAATCAATTTTCAAGTGGCTGTGATTGGACTTGAGTTTAACGGACATTCGTTTTCAATTTTGAAATTATGTATTTCGTTCACGCGCACGCAATTCTCTTTGCTTAAAACAGAGATTTAACATTTTGCAAATCAAAGCTTTGGCTCCACGCGTAAAATTATTTTGAATAATTTGCTCTTGCATTGTACCAAAATGATAATCCAATTTGTAGATGTATTTTAATGTTCCAGGTTCAAAATCTTTTACGGTGGACGGCACTTAATTCCTGCTCTCATTTCAGAATAACTTTATTATATGGTAATTGTTTACTGCTTTCGTAATGTATCCCCACACGAGGTGGGCGGTGTATTCAGAAATTGAGCAAATTAAAAATGAAAGTCGAGAGCGATAAGAACTTCGAATGTGTATGTTCTTATTTTATGCTTGAGCTGGCGTGTGTGTGTCTGTGCCTGTGTACTCATCGGCATCTTTCTCAAATGAAATTACGGTGCGAGAACTTGTGAACCGCGACGGATCGTTCTCTGATCCTCTTTTGTATGCCGAACGTGAATTAAAGAAAGATTTAACTTTGGTGCATTTTCTAAGTGTGTAGTGAGTGCTAAAAGATGACTACAATAAAGAAAAATCTTAGTCCGCAGAAAATAAACTCGAATTAAAAAATTCATGGTGTTTTCAGAAATTGATGAATTTTCATGAGCTCTACCTGAATCCGGCGAGCTTAAACTTCTAATAAATTCATAAAAAACATTCAACAAATTCAAACAGGCTTAAAAACATTTTTTTCAAATTCTTCATTCAATTTTTTGCTCAGAACCTTCTTTATATTTTTTTAAATATAAGTATTTTGATTTCCAATAATTTTCTGTGTCGATTGAACAAAATTGAGGTTGGGACTGAAATTGTCGAAGATACTAATCTTTTTTTGCAGCCGCGCGACTTCACTATCCATGCGCAACGTGATGTGCAGCGATCCGCAGAGAAGAACGCAATCAAAAAACAAATTTGAAAATAAATCTTAGAACGCAATTCCTAATTTAATTTTGGATTTTGTTTTTTCAGAAAAATTCAGAATTTAATTTTACATTGATATGTACAAGCCGATTTTACAATTTTTGTTGTCTAAACTTTTATGTTGATGAAAATAGTGAAAAAATTACGATTTTCCCCCTTTTTTTAATCTTGTTGCAAACATTTTTCCTACGCTTAGTATGTCTTGGATTTCAATTGCAGGAATTTATGCAAGAAAAAATTTTTAAATAGTAATCTTAATTTGTATGAACAAATAGTCAACCTGATAGATTGTTCATATTTAATGTACAATAATATTTTGACGATAAAGTGACTTGCTTTCATCGACAAGGTGATGCTTAATAATAATAACATTTGTTAATCTTATAAACAAATTGTATCAAAAATTATTTTTTTAGATCATATGAACAATTTATATCGTCAAATTATATTGAAAAATGCATACTGTGGATATTTATGAGTAAGTAAAGAGAAATCGTTTTTTCTTCTTAAATTTCCCTTAGTTATATTGTCAGTGATGTTTCGTTGTTTGTATATAAAATTAACGATTAGTATAAAATAATACATATTTATCACTACGTATTACTGGTGATATCATTTACAAAAAATTCAGAAAAAAAACAATTTCGTTCTACATTCAAAAATACAAAATATCACTTTAAAAACGAAGAATCATTTGTGTTCAATATGTGTTATTATAATTGGTTTGTAACAATGAACATTATTATTGAACAATTATTTTTGTTTCACTCGTTCCTACGTATTTAATCCAAGAGCACCAGTACTAAGTCCAAGTGCTGGTTAACAACCGACTTGGGATTTCTGCCGATGGTTGGCGCGACACTGGTATAGTATTGCATCAGTATTGAGTAGCAATGCTAGCAAAGAGCCGACCTGGGAGTTCTGCCGCCAAATGGTGCGATACTGGCTTACTACTGCCCCAATATAGAGTACAATTGCTGGCTAGCAAACCACTCGCGAGTTCTGCTGACAATTGGCGCTACTGGCATAGTATTGCACCAGTACAGAGTCCGTGTTCTGGCTAGCAACCAATTTAGAAGTTATGTCGAGGATTGGAGTGGTATTGGTTCAGTACTTCACGAGTACAGATTTAGAATGCTGGCTAGCAACCTACTTAGAACTCCTGCCGACGGTTGGCGTTGTACTGATTTAGTACTGTCCGGCGCCTTTGATCAGGCTACCGGGCGCGTCCTCGGATTGCGGATACAGGGGCCGCGTGCCAAGGGCTTTTGCTGAATACGGTTACACAACTAAATGAGCAGTCGCGGACAATGGTCCAGGGATGGTCCCGAAGGAAAAACCCCTAAGTCGAGGCGTGAACAACCATGACGAAGGCTGCGTGGCACCAGGGAGTGGTGTTCCACACTGTGTCTCTAGGATATCATGTCGCCTCCTAGAGTATTGAGACCTTAACCCTGCATGTAGGGCTCCAGAGAGGCGGACCACAGAATTCGCTAGCTATTCGTGGGATTTGAAATGGACGAAGAAAAATTAAATGAATGCATGTGTGAGATGTTAGGAGAGAAATTGGTCGACATGGGGCAGCTGGACAGGAGTCACAAATTGAAGGCACGAGTGGACATGGACTTGTTCAGGAAGAGTTTCGATGAATCTGAGAGTGTGGGAAAACGACTGAAGGAGGTCATAAATGAAATGTGGACTTACTGCAAGTCGCACGAAAATATCTTCAATACAATTGAGGAAGGACTACAAGAAGCGATGTGTCAGCTCAATTCGCTCCACAGGACCGGGATTACCATTAAGATGTTCTTTGGCTGTCTTCAGCACGACCTTGGTGTCACACTTGCCGAAAGGCCATCAATGGAGATGAGGAAGAGGGCAGAATGTGGCGACATGACCATCGTAGGCATTTAGACAATTCAAAATACATGGACCTGCAGCAGGAACGAGTGTAACCAGTGAGAAGAAGCCTGTCAACAGGCATCAAAAGAAGAAGGATCCACAAAGACGATCTCGGCCCGAAGAGGTTTTAATAAAACCGGCCGAGGCCTCAAATTACGTCGAGGTACTCAGAAACCTGAACAGCAGGGTGGAGCCGAACACTCTTGGTATTAAAATCAAGGGTGTGAGGCAAGCAAGAAATAATAACATCCTAATTGAGGTGGGAAACGAAGCAACGGGCAGGACGAAACTCAAAGTTGGGTGGGTGTTCTGTTACCGCTGCCATGAGTGTAGACACCTGGCAGTGAAGTGCGAGGGTTCCAATCGGACCGCGAATTGTTGGAGATGCAGCAAAGGAGGAGAGAGGAACCGTGAGATGAGTCAAGCTAGCTAAATAGGTGGATGTCGGAGTACGGCATTTCCACTTCCTCACAATAAAAAAAAATAATTGAAAACTGGTTCAGTACTACACCAGTACAGAGTTTTGGCTAGCAACAGATTTAGGAGTTCTGCCGTGAGTTGGTGTGATACAGGTTTAGTACTGCACCAGTACAGAGTACAAGTTGTGGCTAGCAACTGATTTAGGAGTTCAGCCGAGGGTTGGCGTGATACTGATTTAGTACTGCACAGTACAGAGTCCGAGTATCGGCGAGCAACCGACTTAGGACTTCTGCTGAGGGTTGGCGTCGTATTGGCTTAGTACTGCTTCAGTAAATATGCCGAATGTTGGCTAGCAACCAACTTGAAAGTTCTACCAAGGGTTTGCGACGTACTGGCTTAGTAGTACCGCAGCACAGAGCCCGAGTGCTGCCTTATAGCCGACTTAGAAGTAATGCAAAGGTTGACTCGATACTGGTTCAGTATTGCACTAGGACAGAGTCCAAGTTCTGGCTGGCAACCGACGTATGAGTTTTTCCGAGGGTTGGCGCGACACTGGCTTAGTACTGCCCCAGTACAGAGTCCGAGTGTTGGCACGCAACCGATTTGAAAGTTTTACCAAGGGTTGGCGCGGTACTGACTTCGTAGTGCCTCAGGGCGGAGTCCAAGTGGTGGCTTACATCCGACTTGGATGTCAGCGAGGGTTGACTCAGTACTGGTTTATTACTATCCCAGTTCATAGTGAAATTGCAAAATTTTGAGAATTTTAAATAATAATTTAGATAAATTAAAATACAAGTCCTTCAGGCCCGCCATCTATTGTTTTTTAATGAACGAAAAAAATTTTATGAATTAAAATACTTATATTTAAAGAAAAATAACAAATAGGCTCTTGAGCGAAAAATGTAATCAAAATTTGTTTGCACTTTTTTTAGCCTCTTTTAGAATTTTTTTCCTTTCAACTTCATCAAAAAGGGTTATAAATTCTATGTCAAACCTGAAAAAATCATTCATTTATAATCAGCGGCCTCGAAGACATAGGGTTTTAAAAAATTTCGGAAATCAAAACTTGAAATCCCATAACTCCTTGGCTCTTCGAAATTTTGAAAAACTATTTTAACTACAAACTTGCCTCACTCAGGACTAAAGTTTCACCGAGTTCGATCAAAATCGCTGTACCCCGGTGAAACTGATATTCAGAAAATAATTCGACCTAACTTTAAGCTAAAAATTATGATAATACAGAAACTTTTCTTGATGTAATAAATATTTTTCTGTAAAGTTCATATTTTTTCAGCATTACGTGTCCCATACTCTCCAAATCTGAACTAATGAAACTTTTACTAATTAAATTACTAATTAAATGTTTGGCTTAGAAAATGGTGATATTTTAGCATTTCACTGATGAAAAAGTTAAGAAATTACAACTTTATGATTACTTAAGTCAATTAGGCAAAAAATTTTCTGATTCATAAGTCAAATTAGTGATTTAAGTTACTAATCAACTAGTGAACGCTTCTTAGTTCTTGTTGCTTTTGTCGATATAAAATGTTAAACGCGAAGTGAATGACGCAACGTGCGACAACTTTGGGATGTTGTGTAAGATAAAGTAGATTAAGTGTGTAAATAATTATGTTTTTTCCATTTTGAACCAGTAACTTGTAAATACTTTATATTGGTAGAGGTGACGTAGCTTATTTACCAGTTTCACAATATTATCTTCTCATAACTGTTTCTTTTATTAAACTCTTATATTTTCCGCGTTTCCTATTTCTATAATCTCCTTTTAATTAATACACGCAGAAAAATGTTGGTTTGAATCAAACATAACGATCTTATAGATTACGCACTGCAACAAGCATTCCTAATTAAGCTAGACACCCAAAACTTAGAGCAAATGTCGCCACTTCTTTCGGCTCCTCAGGGCGCACGTTTTGAAGCATTTTCTGTTATTCATAGCGAACAGCAATCCGCTAAAAATTTCGGGCATGCACAGTGAAGATTAAAATTGGAGAGAGAATTGGAGATTAAAATTCCACACATGCACCAAGTTTGGCCAATAGCTGATCATCTTGATCGCCATGAACAACACAAAATTATAGAAAACATGCGCCCTAAGGAGCCAAAAGAAGTGGCGACATCTACTCTGAGTTTTTGATGTCCAGCCTAATTGGTAAGATTGTTCGACATTACACTATGTTGCTTCATTACCCAGCTTTGCATCTAAAGAAGTGAATGAAGTGCTTCCGATTCTACATCACTCAATTCTATATTCCAAAGTAAAATTTGCTCACTGCTGTCCGATACACAACATATAACAATGGATATTACAATGTAGTATGTTGTATCGGGCAGCAGTGAGCAAAGTTCACTTTAGAAAATAGAATTGAGTGAGATAGAATCAGACGCACTTTATTAATATCTTTATATGCGTTAGGTAATGATAAACCAGATGAGATAATGTAGCCGCGAACAATCTCTTTAATCGGTAATGCTTTTTACACATGGAAATTTAAGTTCGGTATACGTCGTATTGAACATCAAACGCTTGTAAGCACTCCTTAAATGTATACGTCCATATTAAAACAGCCCACTTTGTCGATTGTCAATAAGGGTCAACTTCAAACTGAATTCTGTGTGCATTTCACCCTTATTAACAATGTTTACAGACTATGACTTTATTCGTGAGTGCTCTATCGAGCAATGATAGGAACGATAAACGATTAAATATTGTTATCGTGATGAACTGATCTATGTGGATTTAAGCACCAAGTTAATTATTTGAAATGTAGATTGTAGAATCGATCAATGTATATTCAAACAACAATTAGTGTAAAACTGACATGTAGATGGACAGTACTCATTTGAGCAATGTAATGTCGTACAACGAAAATTCACAGTGAAAAGAATGTTCAAAATTATACGGAAATCAATATCATTGCGATATGCAACAAAAATGATACCGAAGTCAAGAGCAATTTGATCGGGCGGAATGAATTATCGATTTTTGAGATCATAATGATCTGATATGTGGTCATGTCTTAAGTCAAGCCAAGATGGCCGACGTTCTTGGAGTACTGTAGCTCATATGCGAGATTTTCGTGCTTTCTGCCCGTGCAGCTCACTTCAAATGTTAAAGAATAACAAAACTTGATGACATAATATACATCCTGTTGAGTGTAATTGTTGCTTGCGCGCGATTAGACAAAATTATGTTGTGACATCCGCGCCAAAAACTGGCGCCGATTTTATTTATTCTGACAGATGACTCTGTAGTACAGGGAAATGTAGTAAGTCAAATATAGGGCAGGTATCACGCAAAAATAGAGTTTTAGATAATCAAAAATCATTTTTCTCAAATTTGGTAAATATCGATAAGAAAAATAGGTTTCTTTATGAATATTATGATTTTTTCATTTTTAATAATTTTCAAGTGCTGCTGAATAATCCAAAAACTACAACTCTAAATTGAAAAGCGAATTTACAAAATTTTAAGCGATTTGAAAACAATTAGGATCGTTTTAGTCTTCTACGAATGCAACGTATCTGCACTATTACAATTTCGTAGTACAAAAATTACTTTTCTTCGCTCCACCCTAATGTTTATTGAGAATGTCAATTTACTTACTAAAATCATCCTGCACGAAAGCAACAATAATTCCTTGAAACAAAATACAACAAAGGAATAAAAAATTCAAATATATTAGACGCTTCAGATGATGAAATTATATTTTTTGAATCGTTACACTGTAGAACGAAGTAATTGAAAGACTATAAATATGAATCTTTTTTATCTTTATTTGCAGTGCTGGTGTTAGTATAATGACTGATGACGGTAGGCTAATATATCATTCACAGAAGAGTTTTGTTGATTAAAAACAAAAACTGTTTACCTCCATTACTCAATTTCATACAAATTAGTTACATATTTCTCAAATTAAGAACTTTTTTTGATTTTAATAAATTGCGTAAAACAACTTTTCTAAGTACAATACATTTTCTGCCAGTTGCAGTCATTATTAATGTTATTTTCTTATTTTCGTTTCTCATAATTTTTTGTATTATTATTATATTATTATTATTATTTTATTATTATTTTTTATATTATATTATATAAAAATAAAATATATATATAATATATATTACATATTATATATTTTTATTATTATTCATTATTTAATTATTAATATTATTATTATTATTATCATACCATAGGGCCAAATGCTCTCCGGGTTAAGCGTAACTTGTTTGGTTCTAGCCTCGATATACTACCGGCGATCAAGGAATTAAAAGGTGAGGTTAAGTAAGGAATGTGTGGGAGAAGAGGTAGATTTTTGATCAATCTAGAACTCGAATGTCGCTTACTCAAACAACATACTCGTCCCACAACACCGCTCCGACACGGGTCGCTGATCCATCTTTCTAGCAATCACCCTGGGTGAAGAGCTTCAGAAAAATATCTTAATTAGAAATTTAATATATTCAATCTCTAAATATAAATTATTGAAATTTCACTAATAGCTAGTGAAATTCCACTAATTCATTGAGAAAAAAGTGAGCTACTAAAGATTGTATCATAGTTGAAAATGACTGATTCGATTAGTCGCAATATTTCTTGAGTCGATAGTGAAAACTATATACTACGGTGATTCATTTTGCACAAAATTTCGAAATGTGAATACGCTAACCTAGTAATCGGTGATATTTTGCGAAAAAATCATTTTACAAAAAAAAATCAATATGGAAATGTAACATTTCACTCAGGGGATGGCGGCTTTCGGCACACTGAAAAAAAAGGTAATGCGCAAAGTTGATAATTTGAAAAAAAATCAAAAAGGCTGACATAAAAAAATGCGAAGATTGCCATTTTATTTATATCCTTAATTTTCAACTTTGCGCATTACCACTTTTTTCATTGTGACAAAAGTCGCCACTCCCTAGATGAAATGTTAGATTTCCATTACATTTATGAAAATTACGTCACCTCCACCTACATGACGTATTTACAATTCATTGCTTCAATGCGGAGAAACTAGAGTTATTTTCACATTTAATCTATATAATATTTACATTACTCTGTTCACGTCATAAATAATCCCACAGAAACACCACAAAATTTGATAAGGCACAACACACATTGAGTCATACATTAAATTTGATATACCAATGTGTGTTGAATTTGATATCTTAAGTGTATGATATCGCGATTAAGAGCGTGTATATTATATTCCATATATATTCATGTTAATCACTTACTAGAAGAATCAGATAATTCCATTTTACACAAGTTGAAAATAAATTAAGCACTAATTTTCGGTTCTCAATGAAAAAACATAAAACCTTCTTTCAGTTAAACATGGATTTTAAGACGAAAAATTCAATTAAGTAACTAAATAACAGATCTAACCCACAATTAGCTATACTCAAATTAAAATTCTACCATGTCAAGCGAGTTTTGAAAAAAGTTCCACCCGTACATTGCGCTTTAATTATAAATAACTATTCAATCGTAGAATTATAGATTATTACTTTAATTGCGAATATTTGACAAGATTGAAAAGAAATGAAGGCGCTTCGAGTTTTCACGAACTTTGTTATACCGACCCATATATTAAATTTATACACATTATAACCTTGAATTTTTTATTCTAGTTATTTCTAGTTATATTTAATTATTAATAATGGATCTCCACTAGCGAATTCAGAAGTTTAGTAACTTTGGTCTGATGGACGCCAGGTTGTTTTTCAAATATAATTCAAACCCCGAAACAACTGAAAGTGTTGTGTCTAGTGAATATATTTTATTAGAATTATTCGAATTCAAATGGCAATGACGACTAATATTTTATTTGTTCATTGACATAATTGTTGATTTGGCTTAACGACCTGACTAGCACAAAACAGTGGGGGAGTATAAACAATTGCTCACCATACATCCCTATCCTTACATACCTATTTTGCTTCCGTTACATCCATGCATCGTTTCATGCACGTTCTTGTATTTCTACGACTTCGAATATTCCTTCTCTTCA
>JAUMHM010104465.1:0-22662 GCA_032362435.1 Melikaiella ostensackeni
CTTTTCCTTCTCCTCCTAAACATTCCGTACCCAAATTTACCATACGATTTCCTTCATCCCCAGTAGTGAAACGAGACGTAGAGACTACGAGAGTAGTGAAACCGAACGAGTTACGCTTACCCCGAAAGGGATTTGGCTTTATGGTATAATAATAATAATAAAAACTTTTACTAACGTTAACAACAAATAATTTTAAGATGTACAGAAATGGCAAGAGGAGTTGTCCCCCTCCCAAGAAAACACCTTTCGAAAATCATATACAGCTCCTAGGTCCGCCATAAATTTCATAATTAGTTTGAAAAGTTAAAAGAATGTGTCCAAATTCGGTAACTCTCCTCCAAGTATTTCGTCCGGCTATAAAACTGTTTGGCGATAGTGACGCTTGCCAGTATGAGGATGAGTTTTTGACTTAAAATATATCCGCCTCATAGCAGAAAAAGATTTTTTAATTAAAAAATCAATTCAGACATTTTTAAGGATATACTTTTTACAAAAATTTTGGAAGACATTGTATACTGATACCAATATTAACAATATAAAACAAGATTTCTGTGATTCCAATTTAAAATGTCTGGCGAATAATGCACTCCATGTATAATCCATTATTTAAGTCAAAAGGTGAGCAGTGCGTCTGATTTTAGCGGCCATGACATTTATCGTAAAAATTAGCTGTCAGACCCAAAAAAAAGTAACCACTATTTCTGTGTATATGTATATCGCTGTCTAATAGTTCGTTTCTTCACAAGGTGAGGATTAAATTCTATACTGTTTCACCAAATATCCGAGGAGTCAGAAATATGTGCCATATTACCGACAAAACTGAATATGAAAAAGAATTACAAGATGACACTAGGTTCGAACACTATTCTTCTTTTTTCATTTATCCGGCTCAGTATTGACGCTACGCGTGGCTCAGTAATGATTTTGAGTGGCTCACTGATGACGTTTACACACATCCTTATTTTACTTAAGGTACCTGGACCCAATATGTCCTACCTGAAGTTTATGCTTCTTGAAGTAGTGTTAATGTAAAAAAGTTTCGCTTTCAATTAATGCATGTGAAAAATCAAGGTTTTAGGTAAATAATGCACCAAAATTTAGGCGAATTTTCATAAATGAAGTCAAAGAAAGGAAAAAAATCAGAAAAGTGTATTCAGGCAATATTGGGTAACCCATATACCCAACATGGCCTATTACATTAGGAACAAGAATAAAGGGAAATTTATGACTTTATGTCGCATTTTGGTCACAAAAAAGGTTCTTTGACGTCCTTAGTTAACCCTAAAGATATACTTCTATCGACTATTAGTCTATTAGAAGTTTGAATTAACTGTGTACCCAATATGGCCTACTATATGGCCTATAGGCCATATTGGGTTCTCCTTATATTCCAATACATATTTTTCAAAAACTTACCTATAAAAGAAGGATAGCAAAATGTGGCTTCAACTGAATAAAAAAATAAACACACTATCTCCAGGTACAAAATTAATTTTTACAGCCTATTCTAAATAATGATTATAAGCTTAAGTTTAGTCGCACGAAATTATAAGAGACGTTGTCAATAAAGCACGTGCACCAAAAACATCCTTCCAATATAACTAGAGCACTTGCGATGACGAATGATAACATGATCTGCTTCGGTTTAATGGCACCGGCATGTTGATGACACCACATATCAAATTTCTGACGTAGTTAGAGAGATCACGTTATCAGGCCATTTTGGGTACTAGGCCATATTGGGTCCAGGTATCTTACATGTTTAATACATCACGAGGCACTTGTGGGAAAAAATGATAGCTGAGTCAAAAAGTGTAAAAAACGCAGAATATGAATCTACAATTCTACACGTACCAAACACGTACCAACTTTTCACAGCTTAACAGTCTCTTTATATTAAGCGCTATAAATAGTCCTAATAGTCAAACGTATGACTGAAATAATTTGTCTTTTCTCTCTAAATGAGATAAATCTTCAACAAAATAAAACAAAAACTATATGCGTCTTATAAAAAAAAAAGGTTTCACGCAAGTCTGTAAACCTTTTCGGGATAAACATTTACATTTTCTCGTATCTTGCATAATTTAGTTGAAAAATTGTTTTATTTTATTTATTTTTGATAACATTTTCACGATTAAAACAAAAACCATGCGTGTTATGAAAATTTGGTTTGGGTCAAATTTGTAGATTTTTTTGAGATGAACAATCTTGCTTCTTAACATTTTTTTAGCATCTTGTGCCATTTGGCTCAAAATTTCAATTTTCGATTTTTCATTAGAATTTTCCATAGGTAAAACGACAACCGTTGGTCAAAGAAGATTGGGCAACGAATTTGACCTTTCTTTTTGAGCCCTGAGAAAGTATACCAAAGCACAATCTAATCTCATCATTCTTTCGAAAGCTATCGTGCCTACAGACAGCCCGACAGACAGACTACTACTACAGACTGACAGAAAGACAACCACGTAAGAACCCTTTTTTTCAAAGCTAGGGGATCCCAAAACGTGAAGATTTGATGAAAATTGGCGATGTCACATAAAACTAATACCTTCTCATTAGGATGAGAATGTTAAAAATTATTTTTTTTTGCCGAACTCATTTAGAAGGACCAAATATGATATTATGTTGAAAAAAATTTGCGAATTTTCAATTTTTAGGGGTTTAACTACCCCTGTATTTCGCCCATTATTCAGACATGCAAGAGACAGGTTGACATTTCGATATTTGCATATTTAAAAAAGTAAAAAATTTTCCTTTTCCATTCCCCGAATTCTAGACTGGGTGAGTCTTTTCCACAAGACCCCCAAAAGCCGCTCTCATTACATGCACACATATAATGTTGAGAATGACAAGTTAGAATTTCGATATTTGCCAATTAATAAACGTTAAAAATCTTCTTTTTTCATGCCCCGAATTATAGACTAGGTGAGTCATTCCGACAACAACTCTGAGAGCCACCCTCATTATATGCACACCTATACTGTTAAAAATGGCAAGACAGAATTTCGATATTTGCCAATACAAGAACGTCAGAAATCTTTTTTTTTTAATTCCCTCAATTATAGGCTGAGTGAGTAATTTCAGCAACACCGCTAAAAGCCACCCTTATTATATGCAGACCTATAATGTTAAAAATGATAAGATAGAATTTCAATACTTACCAATTAAAGAACGTCAAAAATCTTCTTTTTTATGCCCTGAATTATAGGCTGAGTGAGACATTTCGACAATAATCCTGAGTGCCACCCTTATTATATGCACACCTACAATGTTGAAAACAGCATGTTAGAAGTTCGATATTTGCCAATTAAAAAACGTCAAAGATCTTCTATTTTCAAGCCCCGAATTATAAGGGGCATCATTTCTCAACTATCTCCACTTTAAACGTCATGTTCTTCGATTGTCTTCAAATTCTGGGGATATGTTCACCTACCCAACAGTACTTCATCCACAAATTTATAGATCAACAAGAATCGACATTTGTACAAAATACAGTTAATTAATATTATGTATTCCTACTGGAAATGGTTCATACGGTCCTGACTGTTTTCATTGTAGAAATTCTAGGAATAGTCTCATGGTCAAAGTAAGCAATGCCTGAGACCCCCGCTAACTCGAGAATTGAGTGTCGATTCAATTTTTGGGTTCTAATGGAGATGCAGCAAAACAGAATTACTGAAGTGTAAAATTCATTCACTTTCGAAAATGTCTCCGAAGAAATCAAATTATGTCATCCAAAGGAACCACTTTTGTTGACAGATTGGCACGAAAAAAACAACCCACTGGGCAAAAAGACACCGTCATTCTGAGGACGTCTTAAAGACATCCCTAAGAAGTTCATGTCAGTCCAATTGATGACCCAAAGACGTCTAAGGTCTTAAAGACGTCTTTTGTGCGTGAGACGTCTTTAAGATATCAATTAGACTGACATGGATGTCCTTAGGACGTCTTCAGGATGACAATGTCTTTTGTCTACTGGGAAGTTTCCGAGAAGTAACTTTCCACTTGACAGTTATTATAACTTGATAAAAAAACTTTTAAAGCCATAGTGTATTCGTAATCGATACAATAACGAATATATTGAATGAGTGAACTCAAGTTGTGAAGATTTTATTTGATTTGAAATGTTAGAAGGACTTTTCTGTAAATGCCTTCTTCAGGTTAATTGATGTGTTCGTGAATATAAAAGCACATTCACGAGCGTGAATTTTTGGCTTGGAGTTACTCGACCTAAGGTACCAGATTATACAGGAGTGCTCGACCGCCATGTTCGTACCGCTGTGCTTGGCGCACAATTCAAATTTTGATTTGAGAACAAATTTTGATTGTGATTGCATGTTGGTGCACTGCAATACACGATTTTTATTTCATAAGTATTGATTAATTATTATATATGGCAATTGGTAGTGGGCTAGAATCTAACCTAATTCAATGGTCAAAATATATAGCTTGAAGTTGGGACTAAACTAGAAGGTACGAAAATGGCGATTAAGATGGCGGTGGAGCACTCCTGTATAATACATTACTTTAATTCGACACTACCTACGATTTTGTAGACTGTGTGAGAATCCATATATCGGCTTCGCGTCGCGTGTGGCATGAAATGCAGAAGTGAATCCCACTTTAAATTTCATGAACACAGAATTACGAACATATAAGATAAGTATTCGTATTCGTCAAAGTGAAAGTGTCGGTAATTGATTTTGAAAGCGTCCGTCACAGAGGAAGCTGCAGTAGAAGTTGTAAAGATACACAAAATGGCTATACTAATTTCAAGGTTATGGTTGTATATTTTGGCGGAAAAATTATATTATTTCGCGAAAATGATCAGGCCTTGTCTAAAATCAACTGTTTCGCTGATTTCGAGGTTATGTTTGCAAGTTTTTGCGGAAAAATTATATTATTCCGCGAAATTGTTCAGGTCTTGTCTCAAAATGTTTGTTCATGCGAAAAATTTGTTTGCGAGATCCTTTGCTAATTTTGAGGCTATCGTTGCATATTTTTGCGAAAAAAATACATTATTTTGCGAAAATATTATCTCGACGGAAAAAGATGGTGTCTATTCCCCAGTTAAATGGATTGATAATTTCAAAGTTACATTTTCAATATTTATTCTTTTCTCTTCCTTGAAATGCTGGAAAAAAAGACGGTAAATAAGATATTTTTTTGATAATTGAAAGGAGAAGAGAAGTAACATACGATGTGAGTTTTTAGAGGGACTCACGAAAATTTCTGTGAAAGAATCTATTTCCTACAGAAAACACCCAACATAACCTCAAAATAGTGGAACTTGTGAGGTTTTGAACCGACTTGGTAATATTTCTATAGAAGAATCCACTCCCTGCAGAAAACACCCAACATAACCTCAAAATAATGGAACTTGTTAGGTTTCAAACGGACATAGTGTTTTTTCTATAAAAGAATTAATTTTGAGCTAAAATTTTCCACCCTAGCGGAAAAAGGAAAATGTTCGGAAAGAGTGTTCCTTCCGACCCTTTCCGACATCTTTTCGAACGCTACGACTTGTTAACGAGCGAGAGAGTGATTGACTATCCTAGGACCTGGATCAAAATGGCGCTGGCGGAAAGAGACAACGAGACGGTGTCACCGATTTTCTGAAGATTATTGCTTAAAATTACAACAAAAATCGAATCTTCCTCATTTCCCATAATGTTTTCAGTAAAACATCATTGTGTGAGCTTATTTTTTGAGAAAATCTTGTTTTTTTTTTAGTGTAAACTGTAAATATAGTAACTGAGCAAAGTGACGCTACTTAGCTTTCACAAGTCCAGCAAGAGCAATTTATATTTCATAATGTATTGTTTTGACAATACAAGAAAGCAATTCTATGAAAAAAGACATATAGTGATTACGAAAGAGAGTTAGGCAAAGAAAATATTCGAAATTCAGATCATTCAGAAGTGATAATGGGAAGCAATGATGAGCAACGTACGAAAGTCAAAAAGGCTTCCAAGTCATGAAGTTCTGCTCTTTCCAAGTTTTTTTAGGAATCTTCTTTACTGGATTCAAAAGGAATCAATAGGATTACTAACAATTCAAAATTCTTTGAAGAAAAAAAAATGATTGAGAGAAAATTTTTCTGAAAATTCGATTCGGAAAGAAATTTGAAACATTCGGAAAGAGTATAGTAATGATACATTCGGAAATGAATTGGAAATGTTCGGGAAGAATCAAATATGTTCGGAGAGGGATAATCCGACGTTCGGAAAGAATTCGGAAGCAAAGGTCACAAAGAAGTCGGAAAGGCTCGGAAGGAACACTCTTTTCGAACTCTTTCTACAATCTTTCCGAAACGATCTTTCCGACCCTTTCCTTTTTTCCGCTAGAACAACATACATTCCAAATGGTGAAACTTGTGAGTTTTCAAAGGATCTCAGTGACTTTTCCATAAAATAATCCATTTTCCCCAGAAAACACCCATTTCTTCCAGAAAACATCGAAGATAACCTTAAAATAATGCAACTTGTAAGGTTTTAAAGATGCTTAGTGATTTTTCTATGAAGTGGTTCATTTCCTGCCAAAAACACCCAACATAGCCTCAAAGTAATGGAACCTGTGAGTTTACAAAGGGACTTAGTGATTTTTCTATACAATAATCCATTTTCCACAGAAAACATCGAACATAACTTCAAGATAATGGAATTTGTCATTCTCAACTGTTTCCAAAAGGAACACCTCTGATCAACATCTGATTTTGACAGATTCCAAAGGAACCAGCTTTTCAGTAGAGCCGCAATATCATAAAATCCCTAGTTTTTTCTGTGATCTTGTGTTATATATCATACCGCCTTGTACTTTTCTTTTTAAATCTGAATTAGCGGTATACTTTTCACTGATCCAGATTTACAGCTTTCTGTATGATCCTATGAGACATTGAGTTATGAGCACTCTAATCCAATGTAATATCTTTGAAACCTTTGTCAGCTTTTGTATATTCTCTTCGCACCAAATAACCGCAAAATAAACTTATTTTTCCCATCAGACCAACATTTGAAATATTAAATTCTCAAATATCGACAATTTTATGTTATCAATTTCAATTCTTGGAAAATATGAAAAACCGTTCCTTCTTCCACAAATGTGGAAATAATTTTTTTTAACTTTTACAATACTCAATTTAATTGCATTTAATTTACTTTTTTTCGTTCAAGGTTAAAATAATTT
This sequence comes from Melikaiella ostensackeni, assembly GCA_032362435.1. Taxonomy (NCBI): domain Eukaryota; kingdom Metazoa; phylum Arthropoda; class Insecta; order Hymenoptera; family Cynipidae; genus Melikaiella; species Melikaiella ostensackeni. Next base: position 7,186 of record JAUMHM010104465.1, read on the forward strand.
TCAATACAAGTTTGAAATTATGAACAAATTATCATAAAATAATCAAGGCCCAATTCATGAACTTCATCACGCAATTGCTTATACTTCTTTATTCTTTCCCAACTAATTCCAATATAGCAATTTCAATTGTTCTCGCCTCAAAACAAAGTAGATTATCAAATCACTTTTTAAATTAGTAGGTTAAATCAATGTAATAAGTTTGAGCTCAGAAGCTGGATCTAAAAATTGTCTTTATATTGACGTTACTAGAATATATAGAGTTTCAGTAATATATTTAGTTAATATTCTATTTTACAATACTAATATTGAAACTCATGGATGAACTTCCGAGAAGGGCTTATCTCCGATGAATATCAAACTCCCTACGCCCATGTATTTTGACGTGCCGATTTCAAAAATGACAACGAAATTGCCACCAAATGTCGTTTTTAAGGTCAAAACTCGATAAAACTATAATAATTTCATGTTTTTTTTATATTTATTTCAGTAAAGACTACAAATTTGCAAAAAGGCTACATAGAAAGTCGTAGAGCTTTTAAAAACACATTTCATATTCAATAAATTTTTACTCTATGACTGACAGTTTTCAAGAAAATGGACGATAAATATTAAAAATCACAGAAATGCCACAGAGGTGCCTTCCTCCCACGATACGTTGGAAAGGAGTAAGGATGTGACTTTAATTATTTCTGTGATCAGTCACGGGAGTGCCTCCCCCCATGCGACATGGGAAAGGCGTAGGGGTGTGACTTAAATTATTTCTGTGACTGTTCATAGGGTTACCTTTCCCTCCCGCCAAATTGGAAAGGGGTAGGAATGTGACTGAAATTCCTCATGTGACCAGTCACAAGAGTACCACAGGTCTCTTTTTAAGCAATTCCACACTTTGTTCCAGCATTTTCCTCCTTTTCTTGAAAAATAATGGTGTTTGAGAAGAAATGTATATTACGTAAGAAGCGTATTTTAGAAAGATCTACGACTTTTACGAGTGTAGTGCGAATCTTGGCCGCGCGTACGAAGGTAGTGGCAAAATAGAAAAAGCCTGGAAAGTGGATGGAGGGATGATTCTCCAGTTTAAGACGGGAGAAAACAAAAGGGGAGCACTGAGCTACAAGGGAAAGTTGAGAGGCTCGGGGATTTGGATTGAAGACAATCTTTCCGAAAGGGAAGAAGAAATTAAAAAATGATTAAGAAGTGAGACGAGGAGAATGGTAGTAGCCGCGGATGAAGTTTTCTCGAGACATACGATAGCGAAGGTAGAAAAGACGATATGGCAGTTGAACGAGATGGAAGGAGAAATGGTAGTGACCGGGACGGTGACGAAGAGGGACGACGGGGAGTTCGAGACCAAGATTAATAAAGCGGCGGAGAAGAGTGGTGGAGGTTAAGTATAAAGTGTATATCAGAGCAAGGGAAAAGTGACAGGAGTGAGTAATTAGAGAAAATGTGTAGAAGTGAAAAGCGGAGCAAAGGGAAAGTGTAAGTGTGGTGTCAAGATGGGGCACCATGTGCTAATTGAAGACGATGTTAAAGACGATAAGGAGAATGGAAGGCAAAGATGAAAGATGGAAGGTGATAGAAAGGAAGGTATCAATGTTTTGTGAAAAGGGTAAAAATAGAGTGTGTGTAGGGAGTTCAAGTAAAACAAATGTAAAAGGAGGGAAGAAAGAGTAGGAGATGGTAAGGATGTGAGAGTACAGGATGAATTTTTTGAAAAAGGGTATGATCTATGGGGGAGGAGAAAAATAATAGAGGGCGGGAAGTTGTTTGATGGCAGTAAGAAGAGGAAGAGTACGATAGAGACTATCAGTGTAAAGTGAAAAATTGTTAGTTTCTTTTTTTTCTTTTTCTTTTTAGGAAAACGTGCGAAGGAGGGTCAAGTGCAAGAAAGATAAAATTAGGAGAGTTGGCAACAAAAAGAGAAGAAGAGTGTATAGAAAGGTTCAGGTGAGGGCAGTAGACCTACAGTTGAGAGCTTGTATTTTTTGTCCATTTTGTAGACAAATTTTTCTAGGCCATAAGGGATCGTTCATATATTACGTTACGCATTTTTCTTTTGTTTAAACAAAGACGAGAATAAAATTTCCGTAAAATTGAAAAGGATACAACGATATAAACAAAAGAAAAACGTGTTACGTAATATGTGAACGATCCCTAAGGCTGAAAAATAAAGGCACGCATACATACTAAAAATTTCCATTGAAACTTCTTGATATGTTAGAAAAATTATTTCTGGTAATTTTTGAGCAGTTTGAAAATCCTATATAGTTTTTAATTTTCCATCAAATTTAATAATGCGTCAGTAAGAAACTTTTTATTTTTTTTTCATCTGCCAGAATTTTCGACAAAAATTTCTTAAACTCTTTTTTCCGATCATTAAAATTAAAAAATTTAAACTTCAAAGACTTGAAGTTTGGAAATCACCTTAAACTGTTAGTCCTCTCAAAAGAGGCTAGTAACCTAACCTCCCAGGAAAAAGGCTCCATGTCGAGGGGAATAATGCTTGGGGATCACTAGTCAACTTTGAGCGACTCGGAGAAGAGTTAGCGATCTCCTTGCGACGAGGCTCCAAGTCGAGGATCTTTCGCTCGGTAGTCGCTGCTCGATTTCGAGTAATGAACACACACACACATACTGTTGCATCACACACCAGGCCACCGCTACTGAAATGTAGCATACATTAGTGAAGTGAATTTAATAAACATGTGTTTTAAAATTAATATACAGGTCGGTATAACAGAGTGCCTGAAAACCCTAAGTGCTTTCGTTTTTTCAAATGTTGTCAAATATTCGCAATTCAAGTAGTAATCTAGAATTCGTCGACTGAATTGTTATTTAACATTAAAGTGCAACGAATGGGTAGAACTTTCTCCAGAATTCGCTTTAAATTGTAGAATTTAAACGTAAGTATAGTTGATTGTAGGTTAGGTCTGTTATTCATTTGCCTAATTGAACTATTCTGCTCTTTATCCAGTTAAACTTATGTTTACTGGAAGAAGGTATGATGTTTTATCATTTAGAATCGAGAATGACTGCTAAACCTATTTTTAATTTGTGTAAAATAGAATTAGCTGATTTTCTAGTAATTGATTCACACGAATGTGTACGGAATTCGACATGCAAGCTCTTAATGGCGATTTCATACACTTGAGATATTAAATTTATTATACAATAGACCATTTCACCTATCGGAAAGTTTACTGCGCAAGTGCAATGTACTTCCTGTTGTACCCAGACCTTGCGATCATTTTTGCTTGCTGGACACAGTGTTAACAGTTTTGTTTAATAAATAAATTAATGTGACAAAGCATCGAAACAAAATTTCGAAGTGTAAATGAATTCAAATGAAAAAGGAAGTGTGTGTATATATGGTAAGTAAGTGTATGCGATGTATGCACGGCTTGTGCAACAATGATTGTCGTACCAAAGCATACAAGGAACATAACTTCTTCTACTTCATACGTTTCCCAAAACCTTGTTTACAATACAGAAGTGGTCGTATTAGGAAAGAAAAAGTCAAAGAACATTTTGAAAAGTGTAATAATTGCTTAAAATGTAAAACTTGGGTCGAATGATGTGGCCGCATAGATGCCAAGTTCAAATCTGTTGACAAAGTTACTGCAAGACATTACATTTGTTCTTTACATTTCGTGGGCGAAAGTGGATCCAGTTAGGAACATCCACATCCTATCAAGTTTTCGAAAAAAGTTTCACAATCAATGGTAAGAAAGGTGTTGAATATATTGCTTATTATATTATTTATTAAATTGTATCTTGTTGAATTTTGAAATGTGATGACTCTGTAAAGTTGAGGTATATATCTGTAGATTTCATATAATATATTTTAATAAGTTTGTGCATTGTATTTTGTTATTAACTTTCGCTTTGAAATATTTTTCCTTGTAAAGAAAGCGAAAAAAGGACGAAGAAGTTTGCAAGAAAATTATCAAAATGGAAAGAAAATTTCTGAAAAAGAAATACAAAATCGGGATGAAAATTTCGTCAATTGATCAGCGCCAAACGGCGAAAGTGTATGTACTAATGAATTTAAAAGATGCACAATTTGTTTTTAAACAGTAGCAATGAGTAGATATGCATAGATTTATATTACGTTGTTATGTTAGCAAGAAAAGGGCCAACGGAACAAATTGGACGGAAAATGTGAGGATATTCCAGAGGTAAATGTGAAGCGAAGAAGAACTAAAAATTTCTCGGAGTGCGATAGCTTTCCTGTCCAGTTAGAAAATCCGAGTATGAATTACATAGAGAGTTTTAAGTGGGTTTTCCTATGCTGTCTTACATGAGGGGTGGGTACGTAGTGAAAAGCATTTCTTACGTAAGATATTTCCACGTCTGTAAAAGACTAAATACCAAAAGTTTAGCAATTTGGTAGAAAAGTTAAATATTTAGTTGAAAGATGAACAACTTTGTTTGAAAAAAAAAACCTTTTATCGCATATGCTACAGAAGTTTGGCCAAAAGAATACACTCATTCGATTGCACAGCCTCAGCCTCCGATCGAAAAGTTTGTAGAGTCTTTGAAAAAAATGTATTTTTTACCCTGGGTTCGATTTTGCCACAATCTTGATTATTTTTACATTTTTTGGAACTGTTTGTAAAAATCTAGCGTATTGGAACTCACAAAGACGTAAAGTGATTAAAAAGTCGCGTGAAACCAGTCCGTTGTGAGAATTAATTATCGTTTTAACTCACATGAGATGTGGTTTAGTAACTGAAGATCTTTCATATAAATTTCAACTTTCTACTTAAATCTTAAAAGCAATAACGGTTACGTGAATTCTATTTGTGAATGAAAAATTCAAAACCTATTCAAAGCCCGACATGTTTCTCCTTGTGAAAAGATTGCAAAACATTTACTAGCAATATTTAAGCTGTATAAGAATCTTAGAGTCATCATAGATTGCACAGAATTTTCTCGCCAATCACCAAAGCATTTTGAACATCAAGGCGATGTTTACTCACAGTACAAAGCTCATACAACTTTCAAAGTCTTAATAGGTATTAACCTAATGGCGCAATATCTTTCGTGTCAGATGTATTTAAAGGTGGGATTTCTGATCGTGAAATTTTTAAGAACAGTGGACTCTTGGAATTATTATTATCGGGGGATTTAGTAATGGCTGATAGAGGCTTAACTGTAGCAGATCTTTTGGAGAATATTGAAGTCACTTTTAAGGCCATGTTATACTTACCAGATTCTCACCTTACCGACATTTTTTTGCAACAACTCACGTCCATACGAATTGAGATATCGAGTTGAGAATCTGAGAAATTATATAAAAGACACTAAGAAACGTTTGTATGGTCCCAAATTCCTGAAAATCAAAATAAACTTTGCAAAAAATTTTTTTTTGTATTTGTGGAAATTTAGAACCATGCAAACGTTCCTTAGTGCCTTTGAACTAATTTCCGAAAATTTCAACTTGATATTCCAGTTTGTATGGACGTAATTTGATCCGAAAAAATGTCAGTAAGGCAGGAATCGGATAGGTATAACATAGCATCAATATCCCTACATTTTTGAAAAAAAGGGAACACCTCACACTCCAAGAAGAATTCGAAACGCAAAGAATTGCAAAACGACGAATTTGTGCCGAACACACAGTAGGGAGAATCAAACAATTCCGAATCTTCAAGAAAGTTCTTCCTTTAAGTCTTCGAAGAATTTTTAATGAAATGGTTTTTGTGAGTGCTTCCTTGGCAAACTTCCAATCACTAAGCGTTCTCGATGATTAAATTTTAATATGTATGTAAATGTATTCACTTCTTTCAATGTATAAATATTTTAATTCCTCAATTATTCATTTGTACCTACAAATATCTTCATACCAGCTACTTTCAAATATAAATCAGTACATTATTCTTGGATGAAATAAAAAAAGCGCATATCTTAAATTTCTTAAGCTTTTTTATGCCTTCCATATAAGCCCAACATTTAAATAACTCAAAATAATTGGAATAAATTAGTATTTTAAATATTTTAAAGAGATGATGTAAAACTTAAATAGTTCTACAGTACATATTTCTTAAAGTATTGAAAAGTCTGAAATCACATTCTTATCCTTTGGATATAGCTTATTAAAGTTAAGAATCTTTATGCATAAAATCTTTGAAAGGGAAACACTTATATTTTTCCAATTACAATACATATTTCTGTTTGTGTTACTTTTGAATCCACTTTGGTATATACTAATTTCAAGAAATGTATTGCACCTTTTTTCAGAATTCGGCACTTCCTTGAATCAGCAGCAAGTTTCATGGCATTTGCATTTCAAAATACTCTGGCGCTAAAACATTCGTGCGAAATTCGATTACCTTTAGAACCATATCATTTACAAGGCCTTCATCGAATTCTTTTCGTTCAACATGCAGGTCTTGGGTTGTCCAAATTACAAAATCACACCACAGTCGTTCTAAAATAGCCATTGCCAATCGGACATGTAAATAATATTTGTGATTTACTTTTAAGGACAGTTTAACACCTTCAAGATCGCTGCAAAACCCCGACCTTTGAGCTGTACTCAGCATGTGCAAATCGGTCAGTTTAAAGTTCTCCAAGACTTTTGGACACTTATTTTGAAGCAGTTTAAATAGGGGTTCAGCCAACGTATCATAAACGAGACCGTCTGGAGATGCACCTAATCCTGGATAATTTTCGTTGATCCACATCCCAGTTTCCAGTACGTCGATATCTGGATACTTAGCTTTATATGCATCTCTGCCTTCCTGATCATTATCCTTATCATATTGCAAATAAGCACTAATAACTTCAACATGGAACCATGAATGCTTTCTTAACAGTTTAAAAATTGGAATCTTAGTCATCGGCTTAACGTAGTCAGAAACGATCATAACCGTTATCAAGAATTTCCGTAATTTGTTCCACTCTGGTAAATTCTCTCTACAGATTCTGTGTGGGCCATTATTTGCACCAAAGAAAAGAGCTTTTTGAAACTCTGGTACTTGCTCGGCCAAGATAAGCCTCCGTTCATTATCCAGTACATAATCTTCATATTGACTTTCCAAAAGTAGTTCCCATGCACATGGTCGACTAGTAGAAGTTTCTGCTGCTCTATATTTCAAGCCAGAATTAAATTTTTTAATCGAATTCACTCGTTCTTATTCAATGAGAAGTTTTTAAAAAGGGTGAGGATTAAATGGCTGTAGTTGTGTACGGAATGTCTTATTCGTATATTGTCTTTCAGCGGCTTCAACTGGCAGTTTTCTTCTTCTACCACTGAACGTACACAATAGTCTGCCCTTCATAGTCTTGGAATTCCGCATATCAACGACATGTCCACTTTCAAAATATGTTCGACCCTGTCCTGAGGGTTTCGCTGTGCTATAATCAATATTTTCTAAATTTTCTTTATCGGCGGATATTTATGCCTTGCGAAAGTTTTTTTGCCCTTGCAAAATACAGGTTCCAATCAAATATTCGTAAATGAAGCCGTAAGAGTGAAGTTGCTGAGATTCTTGCCCAGGAAAGATTCCACTGTGTTAGAAAATCTGGTGGTTTAGTATTAGGCAGCTGTTAAATGATATTTCCTCTCAATTGCTGCTCCTTCAATTTGTGGATCGATGTCCCTCCCTTTTTCTATACATTCCTCTGCTCTGAAATCATAATGTTAAATATATATTGAATTATATTATGACAACTTATGATAATAAATTACAGAAACAATAATAACGTTGCATTCAAGCACGAAGTGTGCATTTTTGTTGTTAATACGTTTTCAAGGTATTCTAAACTTTGTTTATTTACAAAATGTTTACATATTATCAATTTATAATTTGACCTTATTCATATTTTCGACTGGAATTCAAAAATTTAAGAATATGCTTCCAAATTATGTATTCTTTTTTAATAGATTTAGCATTTTCCAAAAATTTCGTCCTTGAAACAACACACTATACAATAACCATTTTTTCCAGTCTCCTTCCCAAAATACCACAAACTTTATTTCGAAAAAATCACACAAACTCAAATACTGTCTTTCGTTTTCAATATTGATTGCAATCACAATAATATAATTAAAATTTAACAATATGAGAAACTTAACCAACAAACCTGTGTACGAGTTCTGATTTTTTACCAGTATTAGGTTGCTTCCGACAACCTCACCATCGTTTCAATTGCGCTGAACTGTACTTTTTGGGACACTTGCTAAATCTTGCACCAGGAAGATCATTTTAATTCAATTTCACTCCGACAAAAGGTAAAATTCTATACATTTTGACAACATATGAGTGCAACTTTCATATTACGAGGGAAGCACATGGCAGCCGCACATGCGCATATAAATTCGGATAGTTAAGTAAAATGGTTATGGGGGCAGTTCAAGTATCACGACACGCTTCTTTCGGTTAATCCCCCCCCCATCTCCATCCCACATTTTCTATAGTAAGTGTATGTAACTTCATCATGGGCGATTTTAAACTTGCCTGGGTAATCTTTCGTCTCCTTTCGTATCATCAACTTTATTCGAAAATAGCAAAAGTTGCAACGCCAGCACTACCTACCGTCATTTTAGCTCATTACACTGGAGAAGAATGGTGATTCCCAGCTGTCAGCTGCTTTTTGGTAAGTGGTGTAAAATAAGTTCTAGTGTATTAACAATAGTCTAATCTATTTCAGAGGAGACTTATAAACAAGAACAATGTTTTATTTGCGTTTTTCGTGACCGATTGTACGTTCTACCCCAATTCGCTCACTCTAGCGTGACGTAGTTAGATGGCGTCAGAATTATTCTCCTAGCCGTGATGAAACTTTCGCCAGAATTCGTTTAATTTTTAACCGTTCAAAAAGTTATGTGCAACACATTTTAACTTTTGTTTTTTCTGTGACAGCTGACCCTCCTCCCCCCTAGGCATGTGACCTAATACTTGAATGGTCCCTTGGTACATTAAATTAAATATACACTGGTATAATGAATTTAATATACACTGATATAATAAATTCAATATCATTCTAACAGTGTGGCTAGGGTGGCTGCCGAATGGCATAGACTATAGAGGCTGAGGCTCACTTTGCTTTGCAAAGAGGCCCGCGTCATGGCAACCGAGTGGTATGTTGACAGAACGTTCAAGACAACGAATGCACAGAGATCTAACTCCGTGAAGGTGCCCGGATTCGGGTACTGCCTTGGGAATTAGCACGGGTGTGGCACAAGGGGCTTTCTAGCCTGAGCGCCAAGGGGAGTGCTCTCATGAGGCCCCCGGCCACATTTAAAAAATAAATCACTTTAGATTTTATATTAATTAGTTGTTTAATTTAAAACCATTAGAATTTAAAAGTATAAAATTCAAATCTTTTATCCTGAAAATCGTGTAGCGTTTCTCCTGAAGTCAAATATTGTTCAATTTTAAGTAGTTATGTTTTTAAATTCTTTAATACAACATTGTTCTAGGTATTTGAAGAATTCACATTGACGATTGATAAATTAGAAATTGTTCAATTTTGAAGGTATAAATTAGAAATTTTCGAATTGAGAAAATTTTAATTTTATACTGTTCGATTTGGAAAATTTTCAAGACAAAATGTTTAAATTCCACAGGCTTTTACTTAAAAGTTGTCTATTCTAAGCATTAAAAACTATGCTATAAAATATTTCGATTAATTTTGTCTGCATATAACTCGTCATACAAAAGAAAACTATCTACAAAAATTATTTGATAAATTCTTTCCTCAGACAAGAACTTTTTTGAAAAAGGCGAGGAAACCTTTTCAGTCATAAACTATGAAATTTTATTGGATTTTATACGCGAAGATTTTGAACTTTGTTGTTTTCTTATTCCAGTTTAAAGGCCTTCAAAATCATTTCCTAATTCAAAACATTTTTTAAAACCGAAAAAAAACGGGAAAAGACAGTGAATTTATTTTTTGACCGGAAATTTTTTTAACGCTTGGTTTTAGCAAAAAAAAACCTATTCAATCGCTTTGAATTCCGCTTAAATAAAATAAAATAATTTAATTTTGATTCAGGTCGATTTTCATTTAAAAAATCATTTGATTTTGACAGTTTTAATTTGAAAACGTTCATGAAGTTTTTAATTTTAGATCGTTCACATCTAAATTAAAAAGCTTGTTAAATACAGTTTTGAATGCTTGGACATTTTTTTAGTATATTGTTCGACAAGTACGCGAAGTAAGTGAGTCAAGACGAGCGTGAAGTTTGCCGCCCGAGCAAAACCAGGGTGGCATTCACACTCGCCTTGAATCACCTACGCGCACTTTTCACACACACTATTTTTGTGAACAACTGAGTGCGAAGTGTGCGAAGAACTGGCTGACTTTATTCGCACACGGTTAAGTGTGCTCGAATAAATTATGCCATGAATGAATGAAGTCTTAGATCATTATGATCTATATTATAGCTAATTTTTGAAGAAACTGACCAGTAGGGAATGCCCAAGACTCACCATTGGTCCAATTGTAGTAACAGCTTGTGGTATAGGCGGCGGGCGCCCAGCAAATATTGACACAATATTGGACCAATCGTACATTTCCTACTAGGTAGTCATATTTTTTTCACAGAAAGTGTTCTGGATGGAGAAAATGTCCTCCGAGTTCTAAGACATATTCTCAATCAATGACTTTTGAAAGTTTTGAATTTCTTTTTTTTTTTTTTTGGAGGGCAGATTTTCCAAAATGTCCAAAAGTTATTTCTTCGTGAATTTATCTTAAAAGATAGAAATATTTAAAGAATTGAATATCATATTCGTGTGCTTTCCTTACACTCTCTCGAACATAAATCATATGTACAGCAATGAGCTCAAAAACAGCTTTTTATATATCTCATAAAATAATTCCTTTTTCTAAATGTAGCAAATATCATTCATACTTTTTACTACAACAGCCTCCAAAGTCCTTCTCTTTTACTCCCTCTTCTGCTTTCTTCTCAGGACTGAAACAAAGTCTTAGTCAATTTGTGAACCTTATTCCTTGGATAAAATTATGTATATCTTTGTTATCATATTTTGTTCTTATTTGATCAACTATTTTGGAGAATAATAAAAAATAATAAAAAATAATCTAAAAAATATTTATTCGATTTTGAAAATCCACTGCGTGGCTCTTGAGTAATGTAAAGTGTGATTTTGCTCAATTTAAAATAATTCATGAAAGTGGGGTGAAAATGATTTTATTATAAAGTTAGTAGATAAGTTTCTTAGTACTGTTTATGTACTTCCAAAATGTTTGCTCAAACATATGAAACGTAATGAGTTAGAAATAAATACCGATATCGATTAAAACTTTGATTTAAAATGTAACAAAGTTCATTCATAAATTTTTCATTTCCTATATCATACAAATGGAATCTTTCTGAATCCAAGTTCAGACCTAAAGTTAGGTGTTTTTAGGTATGATATTTATCTTAACCTTGTTTTTTACAAATACATAATATGAAATTCATCCACATGTGCATCAAAAGACCCGTTGATAATAATTTTTATTAAATTTAAAATCATTTTCACAAAAATTCACAAAGATTCAGAATTACAGTTTGCACTCCGGTTCAGGAAAGTTCGAAAAAGTTTTACAAATAACAAAGTTTATTACAACTTCGTACTTACTGTTCACATCTGCAAGTGACTTGTCCACTATAACTTTTCTGGGTAATAATTTTTCTAAAATAATTGAAAATACTCAATTTAAAAACACATTAAAATTTAGAAACGTAAAAGAAGGTTTAAAATTTTTTAAACTTACGAGCAATGGTCACACATGCTTAATAGTCAAACTTTATATCGCAATAAGTAGTTACAAATTGTAATTTTTAGTGGAAAAACTAAACAATACAATATATAATTTGATTCTGAAGTTGTAAGATCTTTTGAAATTTTGAGTGTTTCCGAAATCTATGAACTTCCTCTAACAGAGTACTTATTGACAGGAGTCAGTTTCATGGAGCAACTATTTTCTGTGCTCTCTTTTGTTTTTTTTTTTTTTAAATTATTTTATTTTAATTAAAACAACACATTTTTATAACTGGAAAAATAAAAATAATGTAATGTTTTATTGCTGAATCAAAAAAAAAAATTATTTTGAATGGGGCACTAAATTCTTGTGTGAATTTGATTGCCAAGAATTATGTAGATTTTTATAATTCAAAATTAAGTCCATGAATTGCGATTAACTAAACGTTAATCTCATCGAGTGCAGATAACTATTGCTTGATTGCTATACTCACACTCAAAATACACACCCCATTGTAACCGGGCATTTGCCCTTTATGAATTACAATAAACTAATGAATGAATATTCATGATTTTATTTATGGCAGAATGACAGTGTCTATTGTTACGGAGTTTTCGGTAAGATTAACCGGTTCAGTAGCTAGGGCTAGTATAAGGAAACATTCCGTACATGTCGCTGACGGTTTGTGGCTAGTAATTAGGGGTATGCAAGACTGGTGCGAGTCCGGGTCGGTCGGGTTTGCGGGTTGGCCCGCAGACCAGCAATCAACAAGACAACCCGCAGAACCCGCGTTCAACCCGAAAAAACCGCAAACGCGCAATATATTCACAACCAACATAAAACCTGAAAAACTTCGTAAATATAAGATAGACAGAACTGCAAATCTTTTTAGGGTTTCGTAGCCCCAGGCTGAAATCCTCATAGTTGCGGTCGAGTGTACGGCTGTCCATCCGTCGTTCATTTTTCCCAAAAGGGCGCAAGTTCCAACGTTTGACAATGCAAGAGGGCTTAAGCGCCAAGATTTGGAATTCCAAAGCGAAATAACGCTTCAAAGCCTGACACTTCAAAACGGCATGAGCGCTTAAGTTTAGACTTTCAAAAGGGCATAAGTGCGCTTAAGTTGGGAACTCCTGAAGGGCATGTGTGCGTTTAAGTTTGAAGCTTCTGAAGGACATAAGCGGCAAAGTGTAGAATTTCAAAAGGGCATAAGCCTTCAAAGCTTGGCACTCCAAAAGGGCATAAACGCTGAAGTTTGGAATTCTAAAAAGGCATAAGTGCGCTCAAGTTTCAAACTCCTGAAATGCACAAGCGCCGAAGTTTAGAATTATGAAAGGGCATGAGTGCAAAAGTTTGGAACTCAAAAAAAGGCATAAGCCTTCAAAGTTTGGCACCTCAAAAGGTCATAAGTGCCAAAGTTCAGAAATCCAAAAGGCCATAAGCCTTCAAAGTTTGGCACTCCAGAAGGGCATAAGTGCCAAAGTTTGGAACTCCAAAAGGGCATCGACCTTCAAAGCTTGGCACTCTCAAAGGGCGTAAGCGCTAAAGTTTAGGATTCCAAAAGGGCATAAGTGCCAAAATCTGGCACCATAAAAGGGCATAAACGCCAGAGTTTGGCATTCGAAATGACATAAGCGCTGAAGTTTGAAATTCCAAAAAGGCATAAGTGCCAAAATTTGTAATTCCAACAGGGCTTTCGCGTAAAAATTTGGGCCTCCGAAAGGGCATAAATGCCAAAGGTAATATTTCTTAACGACTTGGAAATTCCTGCTACACAAGCAGGTAGTGAACGCTTGTTTCCAGCTTCCAGGAACACCTCCTACGCGGTCAAAAATTTTACCTCAGCATGTTGAAGAAATAGTTTTTCTTCATCACAAACTAGAATTACCAAACCGTAGTTGGCAATTCAAAAAATTTATATAATACGATTTGAGTAACTGTGCCATTTTCTCCTGTCACAGGCATCTTCCTGGTAGAATGAAACATGGATTTGTGTCAATAATAGTCTAGAAGTTTTATCTCACACACAAGTTTTTCTTCTATTTCTAATATATAACTGACAATAGTAGTCGTTCACGTATTATACCTAGCGTTGCACTAGTATAAAAGAAATACAGCAAAAATAAGTTCAATTCTAAGGGCTTCAAAAATTATAGATAATTTTTGAATATAAAAACATTAAAAATAGTTCAATTTGAAGTAATTAGCCTTCAAAATTAAGTTAATTAGAATTGAAGGCCACAGAAATAAGACGATCTCCAAAAAACGAGAATCACCTACAATTTTCTGGTTTTTTTTTCAAACTGAAAGACACTAAAATTGTACAATTACAAACGCGAAGCATCACGAGAGTATAAGTTTTTATTTATTTCAGTTCAGTTTAGTTTATAGGTGGGTCGGAGGCCCGGATATGGGCGCCCCCTGACGCTCATGCTACAAAGCCCATTGTACCACCCTTAACTGTTCGCTCCTAGTGGTCGGTTCCAGACCTCTTGATGAAGCCCAGGATGTCGACCACTGCTTGCGTTGTAATTTTCTAGGGTTCAATGAATTGAGCCCCAAGGGCTTGTTTCCGAGCCTGACTGGTACTGGGCACTAACATAGGACGTGCAAGGATGTCTCGTTATCCCTGCCGCATTTCCTGCACCCTGTCGTGGGATTTAGTCCTATTTTGTGCTATGCTAATTTAAGTGGTTGAGCCCTGTGAGCATATGAACCATTATCCCCAGGTCTTTCTTGGGTAATCTCAGGATTTCTCTGGATCTGTCCATCCTGTATGCCTTGGTTTAAGGACATCGGAGTAGAGCCATGCAATCTTTTTAGGCCCTAAACCCGTTGTATTTGACGTTACGATGTTTATCAGATTTTACAACTAAGAATAAAGGAATACTTTTTGAATATTGATTTAGGACCAGTAGAGAAAAAAAAATGACATCAAGTATAATTTTAAAAAGTCTCAAACATTGGGCAATTTGAAACCTTTAAAATCAAATAATTTCAAACCTCATATCTCAAAAATTTAATAATTCCAGATTTTTTTTCAAAAACTACATTTTGATCAGTGAAAATGAAAGTAAATATATTTTTCGACAGGAAATCTGATAAATTCTCCATAGTACAATTTATCTACACTCAAACCCCGGTTTAGAGACCGAGACGGGGGTACCCTCAATGGCCTTCGTTTCTAAATCGGGGTTCTCCAAACCATAAACAATTAGGGACGTGTGACCCATTTCCTTATATTACGCAATCTCCGAACGTGAGTTCGAACCCCAGTACAAGCGCACTGCGCCTTTCTCAATACGCTGCTGGCATTTCATGCTTGGTTGAACACCGTCTCTCGCCCCGCGAGCTGAGAAGCTGCGAGGCCATCAGTCGGCCAGCAATTCTAGGAATTTTTAAGCCGGGGGTTTCTAAACTCCTGAAATGCACAAGCGCCGAAGTTAAGAATTATGAAAGGGAAATGTCAAATTAAATGTCAATTGATTCAACATGAAATCATAATTTTTATATTCAATACCTCAGGACGATCCCAATTTAAAATGTTGGTATTTTAAAGGTTTAAGTTTCAATGCCTCAAGTTTGAAGTTGATCAGTCGTGAATCTTAAATTTAAAGACATAAGTTTTTACGTCTCTTAATTGATAAATGTTCAATCCGAAAATTTTGTAATTCAATAAAAAAATTTAATCATATATTTTATTTCTGCTCTTCTGTCTTTCGCAAATGTTCCCTTGGATGAATCGAAATTTCGAGCAGT
>JAUMHM010104540.1:0-22650 GCA_032362435.1 Melikaiella ostensackeni
GATGAAAATCTTAAAAAAATATGCTTTGTTTGATAATTGGAAAGTTAACATCAAGAACTTCTGAGCCCTAAAAAAGTATAGTAGGTATTTGCTTGCACGTGACGAGCACTTATTCAACGCCTGGCGCAAATGCCGATAATTTTAAGTTCTTGCATTGTGTAACAATTTATTATCTGATTACCCGCATAATTTAAGAAAGAAAATAGAGAACGTGAGATATAAGAAAGTTTGATATAAGAACTCGATTGCGTAACATTTTCAATTTTATTAAAACAATAAGAAGGCAACGCTATGAAACTTTTAAATAGGCTGCGTCACATGATACTGGATTATACTACGACAGTTCCACCAGTCATAATGTGCATACAACTTATTACTTTAAAATAGAAAAACAAGAATTGTTTGTATAGGTGATTACAGGCTGAGCGATCTTACGTCACTTCATTAGCGTCAAAAGTAATCCCTTTAATACTTCTTAAAAGACAACACACAATTGAGAGACCAATAATATAAAAATAATACCAAAAATCTCATTACTTAATTGACCCAATTGAAAATTTGTTTCCTTCTTTTTAGAGAAAATAATTGGTTACCATTTTGACCCTAAAGCCAATATACCACTATACTGCGTTTTAGCTTCAGGACTAACGTCCCATGGAGAGAATTTTACGTATAGTAAATACTAAATTTTAGACAAAATATATGTGTACATCCATATAAAAAGGGTCCTTAAAGAACTTCCAAACTGCACAATTTTTGATTCCAGACTACACACTTCAAGATCGGGACTATACTCAGTGTTTATTTGAAAAATTTCGTTTTGGACCAATCTTTCTTTCTTATTGCTTTTTACCAATTCCTTAAAAATCATACGGTTTTTAAGAATGATAACTTATTTTTACGGAAAAAAAGATTTTACATGTTGACCGCATTTAATTCAAGAAAAAATTTGATCATTTAAATACTGCAAGACGGGGGGCTAAGCAAGACGCATTTTTTTAGGTTTTTTTTCAATATATTACCGATAGGAATTAAAATTAGATAATAATGCTTCGAAATACTTAATGTCTCTCTTCCTGCTGGACAATGGGCAATGGGCATTGTTATTGGCGGTACGGACGATAAAGAGGATCATCCAAATTTATAGTCGAAATAGGATGGAGCTTCCCAGTCCCACGAATTAGGCCGGGAAATTTTTCATTTCATTCTTAGTTGCAGGTCTATATGCAAGCGAAATGAAAATTTGTATTTTAGAAAAATTCAAACGATTGGACGAAATTAAAAATTGAGATTTCAGAGGTTTCTATCTATTATGAAGCCTCAAAAGTAGAATAACAATTTTGTGATATAGGACTTCTGAATTTTCACGTGAAACTGGCACTGCTGCACGCAATTTGCAGTAATACAAATGTTGCAATTTTTCGTAAGGGAAAAATTAACAATTTAATATCTCGTGAACTATGAACCGCAAAGAGTTCAAATAGATATTGTTTTGCAAAATTATATATGCCCTACAGATCATGTGCTATGCACTTTTTACCTATCTCTTAACCGGAAACAACAATGCAGGCAGGCGTTTTCCAATTTTCACTTTTTTGTTACTTAACAATATACGTAACGGTCTGACAGAGCTCAGTATCTCATTAAATCATTCACCCAAATATTTTGAACAAAAAATTCTGTGTATATTTTTTTCTGAGTGCTTCAGATTCTAAATCAAGAGTCGTTCTGAACCCAAAGAAGAAAAGAGATGTACACCCAGAAAAAAAATTTCCTTTGTTCAACAAAATCGTTTAGTTGACCTTATTTGGTTGATTTTAAAAAACAATCTCGTTAAATGAACAAAACCTTTCGTATCTGAAATGATAAAGGATACAATAAAATGTTTGACGGAAAAATTCTCCACCTTAAGCCGAAGTCTCGTTGATTGATGAAAATTTACTCTTATCGAAATTCATAGCTAAAACTCTAAATATTGGTGGCAGAAAGCTCGCTAATAGACAGAAAGACAGACAGTCCGGCAGACATTATCGTAACAACCGTTTTTTTAGGACTGAGGTGGTCTCAAAACGACGAGAAATTATGAAAACTTGATAGGTTCAAATTCACATGAATCTCATATCTTCCATCATGAATAATGAGAATTTAATAATTATTTTAACAATATTCTTACATTATCATCTCAATAATACATAATTGGATTGACCTTTGGCACACCACTTTAAGGCCTTAAAAGATAGGACGAGTTTGTTAACCAGTCATTCTTGACCAGTGGTTCTGGTTTTATCCATTGAAATTTTCTTTTAATGAAATAAAGAAATTTATTTTCTATTCAGATCGAAATAAAAATTACTTTTTCATGAACCCTTCTAGGCACCAAAAACAGAGTACAAAGAGGCTCATAAATCAAAAGTAGACTTCCAACTACCTCCTTTCCGGCTGATCGGAGACAAATTTATAAAAAATCCAATTTCAAATTTTTGAAAATAATAATAAATACACTTACCTATTTCTTAACTAATTAAGATAATTAATTAGGAAAATTAAGGTACCTAAATTAATATAACATAAATTTATTGTAGAGTCGACCAAGAACTGAACCTTTGCGGAACGATAGCAAGGTCTATGGCTTCTAACTAAAAATTGTAGTTTCTAGTACATTTTATTTAAATTGCTTAGATCTTAAAATTAAAAAAAAAGTGAAAGAAATCTAATACTTTAAATTTTTTGCTAGACTTGAACACTTTTACATGAGTTTACAAGTAATTACAAAGTGATACGATGAATCAGAATTTTCCCATTGTTGCCCTTTATTGTAATTAATTGCATTTTCTGGTATTTTCTTGTGATTATATATTCTCTTCATGGATAGTTATTTATATATTTAAATAGCATTTACATAAACATGAGAGATCCATAGATCAAATATCCACGTTTTGAACCCTCTGAATCAGAAATATGTATTGTTTCTACAATGGTGTCAAACTGTAGGCACGATAATTTTCGGAAAAATTATCCCATTGGATAGCGCTTAAGCACACTTTGTTAAAGTCTAAAAAGAAAGAACAAGTTCGTCAACTAGCCATTTATGACCAACGATTCTGGATTTATCCATCGAAAATGCTTTTCAAAAAATAAAAAATTCCATTCTCCATCAAAACAATGCGAGATAAGAAAGAAATTTTGCAGAGGGAATTATTAGCCTTAAAGAGATCTACAGAATTGATTTGGACTATTATTTATTAAGACTTCGTACGTTTATTCGTTGAGTTTTGAAAAAAAATTTCTTTGGATGATTTAATAGATCAAGAATTAGTCCATCTTAAATAAATATATACATTCAAATGTATTTACTCAGTCGAAAGATACAGAACTGAAAAAAGAATTGTCATTTCTGTAATTGGAAGGTTAGCTTTAGGAGCTTGTAAATCCTAAAAAAAATATAGCCTCTGCGTATACGTGATAAACACGTTTTCAAGGCCTGGTGCGAATGCTGATGATTTTAAGGTCTTGCAATGTGTAATAATTTCTTATCTGGAAACCTAAAACATTTTAGAACAGAACCGTAAAATAAAATTTAGAAACTTCAACTATTTTGCGTTTTAATGTGTAGTTTTTTATTGATGTAAGAAGATATGCAAATGTCGCACGATTTAACTTTGAAAAGAGGAAAATGAATTTCCTTTTCATATTCTTATTCATTTGCTGTTTCTAAAATGAATTGCGGTGATGGAATGAATTTGAGAAATTAAATTCATTTTAGTTATGTGAAAAAAGTATTATTCTAAGTGTAATTCTATACAAATCAAAGATAAGATGTTCAATTGTTCAAAATATATCGGTATATTTTGAACGTTTTTTCTTATTCAGCAGAATCACAAGGGTCGCAAGATGATTAAGCATTTTTTAGATAGAACTTTCCGATTCTAAATTGATGTTAGTTTCCTTGTTCTCTACATCGTCTTATAATTCTAAACAATGATGCCACATTTACAAACAAAAATATTGTCGCGCCTATGGTCAGAAAAGTGACTCATGTTTCTTTCAGAATTTTATTTCATTCTGTGTATCAATTTTCACCTCCAGATTTATTGTATCTTTTTTATTCAGCATTCTTAGTAATGAAAACTGAAATTGTGGTGCAAAACGGTAGCAAAGAGAGCTGACGTTTTGAACTGATAAAATCTGGTTGCTTCGCGGGCATATTCTCATTGCGCGCTTCGCGAGCAGCCCGCTTCACTCGCAAGTTTGAGCGCGCCTAGGGCGCGCGATTCGGTCGACGCGCTTCGCGCTCTGAAACCTGTCGATCTAGCGCTTTGCGCTCGGTGTTATATGTTCTTCATGTATAAATTACTAAATTTGTTTTTGGTTTCAAATGAAACAGGAAACTTATTATATTATATTATTATTACAGTTAAAAAGACGACTGGAAAATTATCATGATGATTTACGATTGGTCATATACAGAAATGTTTGACGGCAATCTTATTTGACTTTTTAAAAGCACAGATTCTGCTTCTTTGATTTTCTTTCTCATCTTGTGTCGCTTGGCTCAAAAATTTAAATTAGGATATTCAAGTACCATTTTCCATACTTAAAAAAACAAACTATGCCTCCTACCAAAAAGTCTTCGGTGGAGAGCATGCAGGTCTTCGTAAACGCATCAATTTTGATATCTTAACTTTTTTTCGTATCTCGCAGTATTTGTCTCAAAAATAGAATTTTTGATTTTTCCAGAAAATTTTTAAAAGTTGTTATAACGATCTTGTAAAGCTTTTAAAAAGCAACTCTTTTCTTTTCCTGACTTCTTGCATATCGTGCATTGTTTGGCTTAAAATTTTCATTTTCGTTTGTTTTCTTGCATTTTGTAAATGCTATAAGTCTCATAATTCTCTTCTTATCGAAAAAAGTCATGCGGATAAATCGTTCACCTCCCTGAGTACTACGAATGGCCTCACATAGAATTTTTCAATTTTGAAAAAAATGGTCTAACAAATTTTGAAAATGCTGTAACATTTTGAATTGTTATTCAAAGCGGCCGGCAAACGAGCTTGACCTTCAGTTTTCGAACTAAAAGAGTGTACCAGAGGTCAATCCATTAAATTAATTCTTTCAAAAGTTTTCGTGCTCATGGACATACATACATACATACATACATACATACATACATACATACATACATACATACATACATACATACATTCATGCAGACATACATACACGCAGTTCAGAGATTTAATACCTTTTCTGATGAGAATGTAAAAAGGTTTTCCTGAAAACACTCTTTCTATTTTAGTATTTGATTAATCTGTCACACATGAAAAATGTATTTATTGAACGAACTCGTTTCGTTGACGCATTTGTTTGACTTGGAAGAAAGTTTGTTTAAGCGAACGAAATTTGTGTTGAGTCGACCGACTTATTTTCTCTAGCCAACCAAATTTTTTGTTTGGTTCGTTTTTTTATGTTACGTGTTATTATGGTACGTTCAAAGACATTCTTGAAATGCATTTTATTACTATAATGTAACTTAACGCATTAGTAAAATTGTTCTTTTAGTTTGAACTTCATTTCATCATTTTATCTTATCGGTAGAATATTATTGGAATACCCAGGGTTTATTCATTTGGAGTATAGTGGAAATAATTATGGAATATCTTGAAGACATTCAGAGGACATCAGAAGGATATTTATAGGGTATGTTTAAGATATGTGAGCAAAAAAATATGTTGAGGATATCTTGTTCGGGATAAACAAGAATATCTTCAAGGGCGGAAACGTCAATATCCCTGGGATATCTTTCAGATGTACCAAGATATCTCTGCCATTAATTCAAGATAACCCAAGAACCCGCCGAGATGCCCTCCGAACATCCCAGGAACGTCCTTTTGCTGTAAGGGATAACTTGAGCTCTATACTCGTTCTGAAATAGAAGTAGGAAACATGAAATATAAAAAAGTTTGATATAAGAACGCGATTGTGTAATATTTTTTAATTTATTGGAAAAATAGGAAGGCAATGCTATGAAACGTGTAAATAAGTTGCGTAGAAAACGAGTCACCAGGTTTTTTTGAAGGCTGGACTTTCAAAAATTGAGTTTTGAGAGAAACGCGAATATTTCTCAAACGAGAACTGACCATGAGAGCCTTTTTCTTATTGACGTACACTAGTGCTAGTGCAGAATATTTTATGTTTACATTCTCATTAAACGTGTGTATTTTGTCGGATAGAATATGGCATTTTCGATTCGACGCGTGTTCATTTTCGGATCGGTTTATTCGATTCGATCGATCCACCGACCGAATGTCGAAAAACCGGAATCGACGCATTTCAAGTTTTTAATTTATAATTATGATTCTAAAAACCTACACCGATGCATACAGAATGCAGATTGCAAATCCAGAGAGACAAGAGGGCAAATCTGTGTCAATCTGGTGGTTAATATTAAGCGACATATATATTATCCAACAGTAAACAGAAACGTGTCGTTAATGTTTTCTTTTTTAATAAAAATTTGTTATACGATTACATAATAACTTGTAATTATAATTCCTTGGATGCAGTTCAGCTCAAGATTTTTAAAATGTTTTTTTACGGGCTTTACAGGTTTATAACATTCATTTTCTGATTGAATATTTTCAAGCCAGAATTAGTGGGGAAGGCCCACTACTGAAGGGTAGCCCAATATTGGTGTTATTACTTACCACTTACTTACTTAATATATGTACCTTGAATTTTCATTTATTCTTATAGTATTGAATTGAAATTTGTATCCTATAATATTTTTGTATAATATTATTATTTTAAAAAGTGGAACCGATTTCAACTGATTTTAACCAGTTTTAACTAAATGTTATTTGCAGGCTGGATTTTGTTTTTTATTTCAGTTCCTTGGAATCCTACAAGCAATTTAAGACCAAATTTTAAATAATCGATTTGGCCCTTTTTGGAAAAAAATGATTCTTCTGTTTAATTCAGTTTTAAGGAAAGATTTGCCGAAAATATCATTATAATTTTCAATCATATAATTACATTCCTTTCTTAATACAATTCAAATATTAAAAATTGGAAAGTTCGTATATTATTATCGTTTTCCGATCATCCGCTTACAAAGTCAAACTTGTTAATATTGGAGCTTACCATTCATATCCTTAGTTTAGGTTTGTGATTAAGTTAAATAAATTTCTTAAAATGTATCAATTTCACAAGCTTTAATTTTAGAAATTAAATGGTAAGGGCTGGTGGAGGCCCTTACCTTTCATTATTTATTAACCAGTCAAAACAAGATACTTTTATATATATGTATACATATTGTTCACATATTTGAAAAATCTGGTTTCGGCTGGTTAATAAATTATGAAAGATGGAGGCCGTTACCAGCCTTTTCCATTTAATTCGTACAATTTAAGTTTGTGAAATTGATACCTTACAATTTTTAGTGTTTCATTTAAAGATGATGTTTGTATTTTTAATTTCATTTTTAATATAATTTACATTTTAGAAACTCGTAAGTTTAAATTGAGATTATTGTTTGCCAATCAGTCGTTTATGAAGATGAACTTGTCGCTATTGGGCTCTACAATTCATATCCTTATTATAGGTTTGAAATATTGTGATATATTGAATATTATCAAATTTATAATTTCCTACAGAAACAATTTGAAACCTAAACTAAGGATATGAATGATAAGGCCCAATATCAGCAAGTTTGACTTTGTAAGCGACTAATTGGAAAAAAAATTCAAAATTTCGAATTTTGAATATGGAAATTATACTATGAAAGGAATTTAAAAATAAAGTTATGAGTAATAATGATATTTTTCGTGAATTTTCTCCTTAAAACTGAATTAAACAGAAAAATATATATTTTTTTAAAAGGGCCAGATCGATTATTTTAAATTAAGTCTCAAATTCTTCGCAGGATGCCAAAGAACTGTAATCAAAAACAAAATCCCATCTGCAAATAACTTTCAGTGAGAAGAGGTTAAAATCAGTTGAAATCGGTTCCACTTCACTTTTTATGATATTATACAAAAATATTACAGGCTAAAAATTTCAATTTAATACTATAAGAATTAATGGAAAATTGCGGTATGTACATTTTAGATTATAAACCTGTCAAGTCTGTGAACAATTTTTTTTACAAATGTTAAGCTAAACAGCATATAAGGAGTTGTTGTTGTACAGATAGGCTGGAAGCCTCAATGGAGCTCCCCCGGCGAAAAACTTGTTCATCGAAAAAAAACTACACATTTACATGAAACTAATTTTTTCAAACACGCATGGTTTTTGATTTAATCGTGATAACACTTTTCAAAAAATAAAAAATTCCATTTTCTGGCAAAACTATGCGATATACGGAAAAAAGTTAGGCAAATGAATTATTGCTTTCAAGTAGACCCACATATTCATCCTCAACCTTCTTCTGATAGAACTCACGGTTTTCTTTTCAAACATCAGAAATGCTATAGAAAAGTCAAAATCTCAAATTATCAACCAAGCAATGCGAGAAAAAAAAGTTTTAAAAGAAAATCGTTCCTTTCAAAAAAGTGTATAAAATCTCGTTTCACCATTTTTGATAGAACTTAACGTTTTTCTATTATAAACATGGAAAATGCTATGCACAAATCGAAAATTCAAATTTTTGTGATTATATAATTTATGAGAGAATTATATAAATACACATAAAAAATTGAGTGCAAGGCGCGAGTATTGAAATAAGAATGTGTTCTTTAAGACCGATAGAGCCTTAAGTATATTAATTTTCTTCAAATATAACATCAAAACAAATTTAACATTAATAGCTTATGATATAATGAAACTTATATAATATAGTTAATATGATCGAAGGACAGCGGGGCGGAAGGGCGTAAGATCCAAATTTCGAAAATTGGTTTTATTGGATCAAAGTAATTGTTTTGACCTAACGTATTTTTGACTGTTTTTTCACGATTCAATAGAGCTAATTGATAGCTCAACAGTACATTCTTGTTTTTTTTTCTTTTATTAAGAGAGAAAAAAGTTATGCAAATCTTCATGTGTCAAAATATTTTCCTTTCTGGGGACAATCCGTACCTTTGACAACGGTATTCCTTGGAAGTGGTTCCTACTTTCAGGATGTTCCTTTCTCGATTCATTAGAGCTAGATAATAGCTTCAAAGCAATTTCTTGTTTTTTTTTTAATTAAAAAATCAAAAAGTTATTCGACTCTTCCAAAGTTAAAATCGGCGTTTTTTTGAGACGTGCCGTTCTTTTGGCAAAAGATTCCTGGAAGATAGTTGCTTCTTTTAGGATGTTCCTTTCATGGTTCGATAGAGCTAAGTAATAACTCACCTCTTTTTAAAAAATGGTTGAGTTTGAATAAACTATGGCTTATGTTTTCGGGGAAATCATTCCCTACAACTCTACTGTTTTCGATTTTGGAAATACATGAATACTCTTTGAATATATATAATTGTGTAAAAAATGTTTTCATTTTGGAATTTTTTTTAACGATAGCAGCCATAGAAAAATACACCTTCAAAATGGGGAAAATGAAAGTTGTAGGAAAAGTTTTTTCCGGAAAAATAAGCTATCATTTATTAAAATTCAACTATTTTTCAAAAAATGGTAGGGAGCGATAGTAAGAAAAAATTTGATTGCCGAAAACATTGTTAAAATAATCTTTTTTGTAAGTCTTAAAATTTCTTTATCAAGAAGAATGTTTTTCATTACAAATGCCATCATCAATAAGTCAGTTTCTACTGAGAGTTGCCTACTTTTTTAGGCTCTCTTTTTAAATTCTGTTCTTTGCATGTCTCCTAAAGTACTTTAAACTTGAAACTAAAAGTCATTTCTCCGAAATTGTCCGGTTTTGGCTACATAGTTCTGCATTGGCGATGATAAAGTGTAGCAATCAGTGAAAATGTTCTCTTTTTTAGTGATGTGATGAGTTGCTCCCGAAACAACAATAAATAATATCTCATTTCCGTTGGTAGAACTGTTTGGATGTGGATGACTCATCATAAACGCGAAACCATCAGCATTAGCAACATTTGATTGTACCGTTGTCAAATTTCTTGAGTGGTTTTGTTGTTGAATCATTTGTTTATAATAAAAACACTCTGGTTTCTTATGGTTGTTACGTAAATAATGATCACATTTTAGTTTTGAAAATTTGAATTGAGATTTATCGTTCTTTTTTCGTGAAATAAAATACGATTGAGGTTGCTTCTCAAAACCATTCTTCCGTGGTTTCCACTTCTTTTGCGTTGTTTTAGTTGCTCTTGTCTCTGACGTTGAGGGAGTTTCACCTACGTGCAGAACTTTAAGAGTAGTAGTTTGATCGTCCGTCCTTATTTTGACTTCATAGTCCAACAGTCGAGTTCTTACAAAAACAAGGCTTAAATTATCATCACCCAAAGTTTCAAGTGAAGTCACAATGCCATCAAAAGTACTAGGCAAAGTCATTAACAAGTGAAAAATTTTATTCATTTCATCAAGTGAACCTCCTGCTGCTATCAAATCAGAGATGATTGAATCAAATTCATTCAAATATTGTAGCAGTGTTACTTCGCCCTGCAATTTTAAACTCAAAAGTTGTTTGCGTAAAGCCAATTGCGATGCCAAACTGCGTGTTTCATAGATTGCATCTAAATTGCTGAGAACATATTTTGCTGTTGTATTGTCCTTAACAAAGGTCAGAAATGAGTCACTCAAATATAACACAATTAGACCTTTGGCCCTAGAGTCCTCTTTACGTCACTGATCCGCAATCTCAGTCAGAGTTTATTTATCCAAAATGTCTCGAACACCAAGTTCATCAAGTAACGATTTCACACGAAATTTCCACACTGAATCCTTTTCACCATCAAACGGTTGTATATTCCGCTTTGCTAATTTGTTCTCCATTTCCATTTCCCCTCAAATCTTACAAAAGTTCACAAAAAATTAAGAAGACACATAAAAACACACAAACAAAGAACTTTACATAAAACTACGCCGCATTTTTTGTTTGTTTTTTATTCCGTATTTTTAGTTTTGCAAATTTTTTATTTTAGCGGTAGCCTGGGCTCATAACCTATTAGTATTAGGGCTTGTAATAAAATAATTAATTGAATCAAATACGGTTTCAAGCAGATCTTTATTCAGTAATTTTTTTTTACCAAGGCAAGAGAACAACTAGAATGACACGTGTTGTCGAAAGCATACGCACTTAAGCGACTCATAAGGGGACCCCATATCAGAATTTATAAACAAAACCATAGAGTCTTTCGGCGGTATAGTATTCGTATAAAGTAAACTGAGTTACTTCTTTCTACATACTTATCTATTAGAAGTATAATGTTCGTTCGCTTTTTGTACTAATCTTACATGAAGTCCAACACACAACAATTAAAAAGCGTTCTAAAGATCTCAGCAGTTAGATATTTTTTTAAACACTCAACAACAGAGTTTAAGAAGATAGCCATCCCAAAAACAAAATTTCCAGGCAACATAGAAAAGCAAGCTCATTTTAGTGAAACTTGTTTAAAGATAGGCATGATTATGGTTTAATTAGACTGAATTAGATTATAATTAAAGTGGATTTGTAGAATCTTGACAAGCCTATTTAAATATCGGTTGATTTAGTTTTGTAAAAATAAGTATTTTCATTTAATTGGATTCTTAAAGTGACATTAAATTGGCCCTTAGCTGCCCCAATTGAGTTGTTCATTAATTTATTAACATTAGGATTTAGTGTGCAGATAAAAAACATTTTGTTGTAGGTTCTCTTATAAAGGTTATACGGTTTTTCATACTCGTATACAGTAATAATCTACAAATAATGATGCAATCTTTACTCTCCGCGGCACGTGTATCAAATATAACTGATGACGTATCGTGTTATTGTGCGTTCTGACATTGTATTAATCTCTCCATTACGTAGCAAATATAAGTTAAGTCCCTCTAATTGGTACAGAATGTTATAAATTTGGACTATACTCACGCGTTCGTCTGGGCGAAAGAAATTTATGAGATACAAATATCACAGAAAAATAAGTTCCCACTCCAATCCATCTTGCAAACGTTTGATATAATTTAGAATGACTAAGGAGATAGCAAATAGTATATAAAGCATGGAAAACATCTTCTATAGCATGTTCATTCGGTAATAACCATTACTTGGAATGATGAAGATTCTTGTTGCACCTCTGTTCATCGCATTGGCGGTTTTCCCTAATTCTGTTGGTGAGTATATTATATAATAATGTAATATCAAATCCTTAATTTTAAGTATAATCTTGCGCCTCGTATTGCAACTATAGCGGAGCGTCGAGTAGCCCCAGCCACTCTTGATTTTACATAAACTGTACTTACTGCGACGATAAATCAACATTTTTATTTTTAAACATTGTCCGAGAGCGTAATTTCGAAAATAGAGTGTCACATCTCTCAATAGCTTAATAGAAAATCCGACATACATATTTCGTCTTTGAAAAAAAGTACATTATATGTGATATATGGACCAAACTTATTATCAAGTATTTGCAAAACTACGAGAAATATTATTACAAGTCTAGCTACAAAAATATTTGTCTTGAATTAATGAAACAGTTCCTTCAACATCATTTTTTCACTTAACCACAAATAACTTCAATATGATAAAAATCATTTTTTTGAATCAAAAAAATTTCTTTAAATATAAAGAAATTTTTTTTGATCAAAAGAAAGTTTCCTTTGATTTACAGACGATGAATATTTTTCTTCGATTCAAACAATCTTTTTTCTAAGTGTATACTCAAAGTCTGAATTATTACTGAAAGAAGAAATAAATGTTGTAAAAATATGTCTAAAAAATTTTGCTCTATAAAATTATACAACACCATTGAATTTACCATAATAAATGAGGCTAATTTTGTTGACGGTGCTGATCGAATAGCTAACTCAGGAATCTTCGCGTGATACTGAGGAACTGATCAGATTTCTCGATCGGTTAGAAGCAAGAGACTGGAATTGGTACATTCTCATTGAAGGTAAGAAGGGGCGAAGCGACGGTCACCAGTTTGAGACGATTATGCTAGAGGCTAGAGCCAGATGCTGAATTCACGATAAATTAGACACATGCGATGCAATGACAATATGATAAAAACATAAAACCATAAAATCATAAATTTTATACCTACAAATTTCGAGAAGCTATTTCGATTTTGGGAAAAATGTGCAAACTAGAACTGTTTGAAGGCTGAAGATATACATTGAGCTATAAACAATATCCTTGGAAATTGAAGAGTGGCACGTTTCAGAGCAGATGTTCGAAACACATAAATCATTAAACTCAGGTCTCAACAAATTTTGCTCTAAAAATTTTTTTGTAAGCACAAAAGCAACATCGATACTTTGAGTTCAACCTTTGACCTCAATGAGGAAATGCAAGATTTCATCTGATTGGATTACATTTTTCTAGGGATCTTCTTCTTCTCGAAGAGGAACAAGAATATCTACTCGCACATTGCATCTTTTAAACTTGTCGACTTTTGGACCACCCTAGTGTACACCTTTCATGAAATCTTGTGGAATCCCTAGAAATCTTTGCAATCTTTTGAAATTCCGTCAACTTTTTTGAATATTTTGTAAATCTCTTTAGAATGACCTTTGAATTTCTTGAATCATGTGAAGGTTCTTTGAAATTCTTTGCATTCCATTCCCTTAAAATTTATTAAAATCTTTCAAATCCGTGGGAATCTTTCCGCATCTCTCAAAATCCCCTATTCTACTTCAAGGTCTATTAAAACCTTTTAAAAGCCATTAAAATTCCTCGGAATCCTTTGAAATCCTTTACAATATTTGGAAATCCTCTGAAATCCCGTGCGTGAAATCGTTCGTTCTCTTGAATGTACGATATTGTATATGATGTTGACATTTCTAAAATCTCTTCAAATTTCTCCAAAAATGTTGAAAATTTGAAATCCTTTAAAATCTTTGAAATCTTTAAATTTTTTAGAATTTCGATTTTTGAGATGACGGATATGTTATTTCAGCCAATCAGTGGAGAAGTTTGAAAATATATTTAAAGGCAAAGTGAAAAAATAGTTATATTAGCCAGCAATTCGACAAAATAATAGCATTAGTGTCATTTGTTTTAGAATACACTCAAACCCCGGTTTAAAGACCGTGACGGGGGGACCCTCAATGGCCTCGGTTTCTAAATCGGGATTCTCCGAACCGTAAACAATCAGGGACGTGCGAATCACTTCGTAATATTATACAATCTCCGAACGTGAGTTCAAACCTGAGTACACGCGCGCTGTGCCTTTATCTATACGCTGCTGGTGTTTCATGCTTGGTTGAACACCGTCTCTTGCCCCGCGCACCGGAGAAACTGGGCGGACCAGCATTCGGCCAGCAGTTCTAGGAGTCTTTAAACCGGTGAGAATGGTTGTAATGCATAAATGAGACTCCATAGCAAAGACATATAAAGAGTCGTAGAGATATAGGAGCTTGCATGAAACGATGTAAGGATGTAAAGGGAGCAAAGGATGTATGCAACGAAAGGGATCTATGGAGGACAATTGTTTGTAAGAAAGAGAATGACTCCTGAAACGAAAGATTTTTTATACTTATGGGCCCGAGTCAAGAGCTTTACTGATTAGTCAGTGAATTAGTATAATGGCTTTGAGAAGCTCTTTATCTGGGGTGATTGCAAGAGAGATTGATCAGCGACCCGTGTCGGAGCGGTGCTGTGACAAGAATGTGTCGTTTGAATGAACCATACGCGATGAATTCTAGATTGATCTACAACCTATTCCTTCTTCCTTCTCCTACACATCCCTCACTCAAACTTACTATACAAATTCCGCAACAAGGCTAGAACCGAACGAGTTACGCTTACCCTGAAAGGGAATCGGCTTGATAGCATAATAATAAATTATATTGAAAATCATGCATGCTCATAGCTGTACAAGTATACACGGAAAAAAGACTAAGGTTGGCCGAGCCCTAGCTGTGGTTGCCTCAACCTCAGTATATTGAAGAATACGGCCCAGTCATATCTATGGTTGTTGCATCCATAGCGGCTGGTTGCGTTGCCTTGGTTGCGTGAGCAAAGGGATATGGCTGTCCTGACCATAGCAATGGATGAGAAATTCGATCCAAGATGGTTCGGAGATCCATATCAATAGTTGATGCAACCTAGAGCCATGTATTTTGAGGTTCGAATTTTTATAAAATGAAGCCAGTACGTGAGCATCAAACTTACCTTCAAAATCGCTTATACAATTGGCAAAACCAATTTTGTTGAGCAGATTTCTGCACTCTGCGTCCATTTCTATCTCCTTATTTTATTCACAACAAACACTATGTCCCAAAAAATCACACAACAAATACTTCAACAAACACAATGCTACCTCACTGAGAAGTTGCATCAGTCACACTGGCAGTGGAAACTAGAATGGCGCTGAGCGTGTGATGCATTCAGATCATACCAAAAGATATAGTTGGGTTCGCCATAGTTACTGCATTAGATATAAGAGCCATTTAGTTTGGACAGGACAGCCTCGCACTCCATACGCATCCATACCTCGTCGTGAAATGTTTGTCAATAGGTCAATTGATGCATCTCAAAATCGTGAACAAATACATCAAATATCGTACTGTTCAATTACCGATATCTGAAAAGTGTTCCTGATATAAACAAGATAAATATATTTTTTTGAATTTATAAATCGGCAAAAAAGAATCACGACGAATTTTTTGATCTAGCTCAAAATCTTATCAAACCTGGACATCAATTAGAGCTACGATTCGTCCGAATTTCATGATCATAGCTCTTTTACTTTCCGAGACATGGTGAACAGCATAAATTTACACACATAAACGCACACACATTTGAAAAAATGATACATGTATCCTAAACTACGACCCAAGACAGATTTATATGTAAACATCTTCGATTTCAATAAATCTTTTACGATTTTAAAATATTTCACAAAGATTTCAAAGATTTCAGAAAATTGAAAATACATCAAAGGTTCTAAACAAACGTTAACTTGAACTAAAATATTGCCTGAATCAAAATATTTACAAAAATGTCAACAATTTCAAGAAGGTTTCAAAGATTTTACGAAGATTCTAAGAAATTGAGAGAGAGATGACTGAGTACATCGGGAGGAGCGTAGCTGAGCTGGAGCGACGAGAGGAAGAGAGACGTGGACAGAAGCAAGCGTCCGGTCTCTCTTCATCTCATCGCACACGGCGTTTCCATTTACGCAGTTTAAGCTTGCGCCTAGCGTCCGGTGTAAAGACTACATAACTCAACGGGTTACACTTTTCCGTCAACTACCCAATGCATTCAACGCTCTGGCTCAGGTCTAACTCTCCATATCGAGGTCTAAGATGTTTAATCAAACATTGAATTTTTTAGTTCCTGGGGTTGGCTTATATCGAAATATGTCAAAAAAGGAGATTTGAACATTTACGTTATTACAAACCTCCCTCTATGAGAAAGCAATTTATTTTGATTGGCTACTATTGTCGTTTCAATTCATATCTTTAAGTATGAACACTTATCTATTTCTATTTCTTTTTACAGAATTAAGTGAACGGCGTGGAAATGAGCACAGTGAGGTACCACCCACATATCAAAGATCTAAACTGCCAAAAGGTCTTTTCTACGAAGAGTCACCATATTCTGAAAAGTTTCATGAAGTAGAGGAAGGAGATGCCACATACGAAGTCGACACCGCTATACTTGGAATGGTCGTCAACGGAAATTACGTTATACCAGTATTCAATGCTAAAAAAGAAGTCATACTGCGCAAGGAAGAAGATGGCAAGGAGGAGGATGTAGTAATAGGCCGGGAAGGGGCTCAAATGGCATTTGGCATTCCAGGCAGTATCGAAAGCGTAGGTAGGACGGTCGATGCCAATATGGCGCTTTTAAGACAAGTTCAAGCGCGCAGACAAAGTGTTGGTGAAGCATCTGGAAGCCAGAGCAGTTCAAATAGTCGTGGAGGCCGTGGAGGCCGAGGCGGCCGAGGCCCAAATCGTAGCCGACCTTAATCTCGCCCGTTATGATCTTTGCCCCTTACGAAACAATTTTAAGGAGAATTGAGTGTACTATATAAAATACTTTAATTTCATAGGAGAGAGTGACGGGTGATAGATTGTTACATGATTGATAATAAAATCAATAACGAACCTACATTTATTGCATTTTTTCTTGACACAAAAGTCTCAAAACCTCATAAATTCAAAGTATTAAGAGTTTTATGTTCTAAACATTAAGGTCCAAAGCGTAAAACACAAGTCCACCATTATGAGTCCTAATACCATAAGTCCCAAAAATATAAGTACTAATTCGCAAAATCAAATAACCGTAAGTTCCAAGAATGAAAGGAATATAAATATGGATATAGTGGAAATACTCTAAATGAATTGAAAAGATTATGTCGTTTCGAATCATACATATTAAAATTTCACTTATTTTCATCAATAAATAATCGCTAAATTTCTATTATAAAAAAGACATGCGTTTCAGTCAACTTCATGCGCAATCATGACGCCAACTCTATGCGCAGTCCCTAAACCCTATCGGTCAATTCACTTGGCCATTGATATCCAATGTAAGTCACAGTAAAATCAGCCAGTTAGCTGTCAAAAGCAAGATTTGATAAGTCGATAATGTAAAAATGATTCGATAATTCGATAATTCAAGTAGGTGCAAATTTCAAAAGAGTCAACATTTCTTGCTCAATTATAATAAATTGATGCAATGGTTAGAAAATTAAAAATCTGGTGAATGCTTTTGAGTCGATTTACTTATATATTCAGTGAAATTCACTGTAAGTTTCTCTAAACAAAGCGGAAAGGGGGAAAAAATCAAAATTTTGTGTTATCTCGAAAACGGTAATACGCGTAGGTACGCAAAAACTGACAAAATTTTCAGGACTTTCGATAAGGGGATGGTCCTCGGTCACCCTGTAGTAACCCTGTGAGAAGATTTTCAAAATTCAAAATGAAAAAAAAACAAAATTTTGAGTTATCTCAAAAACGGTGACAATTATACAAAAACTGATCAAATTTTCTGGTTCTCATAAAACAGGATGATCATCGGTTACACCGAACTAAGTCAGTAAAAAGATTTTCAACCTTCAAAAAATAAAAAATAAAAATTTTGAGTTGTCTTGAAAACGGTAAAAGATACGCAAAAACTGGTAAGATTTTCAGGGTTTTTATGAAGAGAGTGGTCCTTGATCACTTTAAACTGACTCAGTGAAAAAAATTTCAAAATTGAAAAAAAGTTAAAATTTGCAACTATCTCGAAAACGGTAAGAGATACGCAAAAACTGGTAACTATTCAGGGCTTCAATGAAAAAGGGTGGTCCTTGGTTATCTCTGAATAAGACAGTAAGAATATTTTCAATATTTAAAAGAAAAAATTAGAATTTTGAATTATATTGAAAACGGTCAGAGATAAGCAGAACTGACCTGTCCTCGGCCATCTCGAACTAACCCAGTAAAAAAATGTTGAAATTCAATAAAAAATAAAAAATTTTCAGTTATCTCGATAACAGTGAAATACATCAAAACTGACATAATTTTCAGAGTCATATGAAGGAGGGTGGTCCTCGGCCACCCAAACTAACCTCGTGAAAAGATTTTCAAAATTAAAAAAAATATATAAATGTTTATTTATCTCCAAAATTCAAAAAAATGGAGGCGTTTCCAAAAGATGCATGGTTTTCAACTAATCTGAACTAAGGCAGAATAAATCCGGTTCGAGCATGGATTCAGAAAAATTGAAAATTCAGTACGAATGAGCCTTGGATTCATTCCAATTGAACTGGCTGTTGGTGCAGAACTATCAAGAAAAAATATATTAGTAAACTCTTATCAATATTTAAACTCTATTACAAGCCTACTGAAATTTGTTGGCAGTAGTTCACTCCCATACGAAAGAAGATACCGAATTAAAAATTTGGGATATTAAAGCAAAAGACATTTAGGTTAGACGGGGAGACTACTATACAGTAAATAATGATTAACAGCAGATAATCCTAATTAATTAGAAAACTAGACAAAAACGTTGATTGGTTCCTGAGTATAACATTTCGGCAACGATTCTATCTTGTCTGATGGTTTTTTGTTGAAAAAGCATTATTAACCACTGTGTAAGAGCCAAAATTTCTTTTAAGCATCATGAAAAAATTTGAGGTCTTCTTTATTCATGCTATTCATCTAAATGAAATTTTTCTGGGTATGTTTTTATATTAGAATCAAAATTTGAAGTTTGGTGGACTATATTTGTGTGGCAAAGAGTGTTGACTTTTATTATTCATGTACATTTCAATTATTTTTACTCATTCATCAGTATACTTGGTGCAGAGGCGAAAGCCACAATAATCTTGTTAACACTGACTTTAATGTAGCAGATGAGAAACTGAGAGGGCTGGTAAGAGATACAAGGGTTATGAGAGGTTCTGAATGCAGAACGGATAACCACCTCATAATTTCAAAAATTTAGCTAGGTAAAGTTTAGAAAAGAATCATAATTAATAATTTTAAGTCGAAGCGGATGCAAGATGAAATAGAGAATTAACAGAAAACAGAAGTTCAAGAGGCAGATGATAAAGTTTTTACAGCAGATTCGGTCGATTATTCGCAGAGTATGTTAAGCAGAATGGGTACCAGCGTGAAGAGTATGGGTTTTGAGATTAACGTGAATCAGACAAAAAATTATTGTGCTTGAAAGAGGGGGTGAGGAAACAGTATGCATCATTGCCTTGGACGAAAGGAGGACAGAACAAGTTAATGATTTCGTGTATCTCGGAATCTTATCTACTGCTGACGGAAAGCTAGATGCAGAGATATCCAGACGTAAAACGAGAGTAGATAGATTATCGGCAGTGTAGTAGCCATTATTAGAAGTAAACATTTAACGAATAAAGCTAGAATCGTAATATGTAATTCTGTGCTTGCACCCACTGTGATGTATGATAGCGAGATATAAACGTACTAAGAAAAGGATAGGACTAATGTGCACACTGTCGGCATGTAACTTCTGTGGAATGTAGGCGATAAAACGTAAATGGAAAGAGTCAGTAATG
Source organism: Melikaiella ostensackeni (assembly GCA_032362435.1). Classification (NCBI taxonomy): domain Eukaryota; kingdom Metazoa; phylum Arthropoda; class Insecta; order Hymenoptera; family Cynipidae; genus Melikaiella; species Melikaiella ostensackeni. The sequence continues at coordinate 20,067 of JAUMHM010104540.1, forward strand.
AGTGGGTTCTCAAAGAATGTGGTGGAGAAGAATCGCTGATTGACAAGAGTAAAAGACATTAGTTGGGATGGTTTGGTCATGTTGAAAGAATGAATGAAGGTCACCTAACAAAGCAAGAAGTAAGGATTGAATTCGTTTTTAATCTATTTAAATGAAGCGCTGCGAAATATAGACCGGTTTGAAAGTTGTCCATGAGCACCTTGTCGACAGGTTTCATCCAATTGTCTCCCGAGAATACGATGACTCGTTTTGCATAAGTAGGAATGGAAGCGTCAATTTGACAAGAATTGGAAAACGACATACAAGCGTTCATTCGTTCATTAAATTCCAACATGTGAGCTTGAAGTCTACACATTTTATATGTGAGCATATCTTCTAATGGCGTGTTCTTCGTACTCTGAGAGTATCGAGATTTATGTTGAGTGAAAATATTGTAAATCTCAAACTTGAAGGTGTGTGTTTTATTGTAGAAGGTGTATTGAAACCGTGTTGCTTCCGTTTATCATCACAGGGCGGTGTTTCGTTACATTTTCACCATTGAAATAATTCTCCGATGTTTTCGATGAGATCTTTTGATTGATTTCATCCTATAGTTGAATTTTTGTATGTGACGTGCGATGGCTTTGTGAAGCTCTCCACCTGAAGTGATTGCTAGAGAAGTTGTTCAGCGACCCGTGTAGGAGCGGTATTGTGTGACGGGTATACTGTTTGAATAAGCAATATGCGACTCCTAGATTGATCTAAAATCCATCCCTCCCTTCAAAACTATCCCTTCTCCTACGCATACCTCACTTACCCTTACTATATAATTTTCTTGGTGCCCTATAATAAAACAAGGCTAGAAATCAACGAGTTACGCTTACCCCGAGAAGGATGTGGCTTAACAGTATGATAATAATAATAATAATAGCTTAATAATAATGAATAATAGCTTTACTCTTATGACCTTGATGTCTACGTTGGTGGTAGCGTTACCACTGACAGGGTTTTTCATGCCAGACAGGCGTAGAACGGAGAGGAAAGGGACTAAAGAGAGCACCAGAAACCCGCTCAAAAAATGGAGAATATAAAAAAAATATATGGTCGTTGGTCGCTGCCCGAGGAACGTCGGGGCCCCCTGGTGCCATCGCTGGGGGTGACAGCATGCGGGCTGGTGGTGGTGAGTTGCGTGTTGGACAGGCGGATCTCACCAAGATACTCGAAAGTGCTACTTTCCAGTCAAAACATCGGCAAGAAGTGGTAAGCAGCAGGAAAACAACTGCGCCTGCGGAGGATGTTTCGGTTTGGGGTCCCCAACCGACCACTTCCACAGGGATGCCACGGCAGCGCATCAATTTCCAAACCCATCACGATGAGTACTTGATGCGCTGCGAATTTGAGCACGAAATGGGAGTGACCAGCACCTTACTTAACGGGATGGCCTTTCGCCAAACATTTGTAGCGAATTCCCCTGAAATAGTGACAGTAACTAAAGACGACCTAAAACAACGAAGGCGTCAAATAATAGACGAGAACCTCCTCTCTAGAAGAACTATCAACCGAATAAGATCGATGGTTGAGACTGCATCCCATTAGCGACTCTAGGGTGCGAAGACTAAAAAGAGGATCAAGTGGATGTCGGAGATGAATGAAGACGTAATCAGATGTCATCTTCGTGATCAGGTGAGGGGGAAAAACGTGAGGGGCGAACAAAATCATCTCTTCGTGAGTCTGCATCCCGATCTAGCGCACAGAGTGACTGAACAACATCTTGCTGATCACTCAAGGTCCATTAGGCGGCACCATCTTATATCCAAGGTCAAAATAAAAAACATCGAAAAAAAGGTGCGACAATAACAAGCATCTTCTATAACGCACTCTGCGGGTGCGGTGGAAAAGGAGGTTCATATGCCAGTAACACGAGATGTTATAGACGAGCGGGAGCCGGACCTGGGGGATGTAGCAGAGCGATTGTCTCATGGGCGACAGTCGTTACGGCTGCAGCCGCCGGACCCTGCTCCCGCTCCTGTTGAACTCATTGGAGAGCTAAATGAGGAACGTCTACGTCTCATGGTGTGTTTCACTGATGCCAACATAGAGTTTGCAGATCAAGAACCATCTATGAGAAACGGTCTGCCGAAATTTAGAGTCCACAGAGACCTTCTCCGGTTAGTTGTCATACTGAACACCGAGATACTGCCTCAGTTCTTGCAGCGAGATATAAGTTTGCTGCAGGTGCAGACTCTTGCGTATTGCGCTGCAGTCACGTATGCCAGGATGATCAGCATAAAACCCAGACTTCGGACTGCCAACAACTACGCCCCAATAAAGATGTCCACATAACATCACTTCAAGAACATCTACGAACCTGGACTAAGTGATTAAATATCTTAAACATAGACTCATCGTCCTGTCAGCGTAACTGCGACGATTTATGAGAGCGACTGCGAGGAGGAATGACAGTAGGACCTTCTCGGCAGACGAAAAACGTTTCTATCGCAGACTTGCAGACGGCGAAAACAAGACTCAAAATCAGTGTGAAACACCTAGGGCCAAGGAAATGGCCAGATATTGGTCGTGCATCTGGGGTACTCATAGAATAAGT
>JAUMHM010104567.1:0-22642 GCA_032362435.1 Melikaiella ostensackeni
CACCAGCCGATTCGGTTGATCGCTTGGCAGACGCTCCGCGCGGGAAGGCTCATTACTTTTCAATCAAACCCTGTAATGTGACACTTTGTGTGAATTTATAACTTAATATTCCTCATTTTATGATGAAATAGTAAAATATTGTACCATTTTTCCAAGGTAGCAGAAAATATTATCGGAATGGACGTTCCTTATTGACACAAAAATTTGCCGGACTAGAAACTTTAAATACGGCAAAATTTGCCGGAGCTCAATACTCGACCTTATATTATTTGTTATGGTGGTCATAACAAAGAGTTGTCTCCTATATAAAATTCATAAAATTCCTCTCCATGCATAGAACAATTAAACGGAAAATACCTGTAGGTTGTGTTATGTAGAGAAATAGGTCCACCATCTTTGATATGTATTATACATTGTTTTATACAATTTTATACGTATATTACGTCATTTATGTATTATGCGTAGGAAATTTCTAGTGGCGCGTCACAGTCCATCCCTGCAACTCATACTTTCTTTCCTTTCATTTTATTAAGTCCAATATTTCCGATTCATTCGTTTGCCTAAAGTGAGTTGAAGAGGTTCTTTCCGTGGCAGGAGGCTCATCACAGGTTAGGTTATTCAATTGCTCTAGCATTTCTCATAATTTATTTAGAATTTGTGATTAATAAAGATGTATACATAATTTCATTTCATGAAAAAGTCATTCTGACTGTATTTCGGTTAAAATCAAGTTCACAAAGCTGAATTTAAAGTATGTAGAATCAGTGAGTCATTATTCCAAATAATATCTGATTAGAAAATAAACTTGATTCGAAAGAATAATAAATAATTAAATAATTTAATATCTGATTAGTGCAATTTAGGAGTAAGCGAACAAAACATAATAAATCCATTTTTTGAAAAAAAAATGAGTTACGCGTGGTTTTAGTATTTTCAGGACTTGGGGAATATGATTATACGGAGAAAAATAGATATTGAAAATTTGGATATTCAACCATTATATATAGATATTATACGGCACAATCTTCTATTCAATATACAAGATATCGAAGGGCAATATTTGTTTATATCGAAAGTATTAAATCTGTGATACATAAACTACGTTAGCAACTTATGTGGGGGGGAGAGGGTCGCACCAAAAACTACGCTTGGCAACATGAGTGGGGGAGGGGGGGTAGTGGAAGTAACGTTACGAACTTAAATAACGTTTAGCACGTTTTCTGATGATAAATTCTAAAAAATTTACGAATTTTGCGAATAATGGCCCTGCGATGGTAGAGTTCAATAATAACTTGAGAAGTTACATCACTCATTTTATTTCAGACTTTACACTCTTTCCCTATTCTTCTCTTTACCCCTTTGTGAAATAATTCTTATTTTTCCCCCTGTTTTCAAGAAATTTCACCTTTTTCTCCTTTTTCGCCTAAATTTGAACTAACTCAATATAACCCAATAAGAAAATGCAAACTATTTTTGGTGAGAAGATTTTTTGTTAAAAATTTAATTTTTTTGTTGAAAATGCAACTATTTTGTTGAAGATTCATCTTTTTTGGTCAAAAACTCAAGTATTTGGTTGAAGATTGAACTACTTCGTTCAAGATTCATTTTTTTGGTTGAAGATTCCTCACTTAAGTTGAAAACTTAAATATTTGGTTGTAGAATATTCTTCTTTTTGGTTTGAAAATTCAACAGTTTGTTATAAAATTAAACTATTTGATGAAAATTATTTTTTTTTTGTTGAAAAATCATATTTTTGAGCTGAAAATCCAACTGCTCTGTGGATAATTCATCTTTTTGGCTAGAAAATCAAACTATGTGGTCGAAGTGTGAACTATTTATTTGAAAATTTAACTATTTGGTAGGAAACTAACTTTTTTGTTGAAAAATCACATTTTTGGGTTAAAAATTCAATTGTTTTGTAAATAATTAATCTTTTTGGCTTCAAAATTTAACAATTTTGTTGAAAATGAATGTAATTTGTTGTAAATTCATCTTTTTTGGTAGAACATTGATCTTCTTGTAACATTTTTTTTTTATAGAAAATTTCACTGTTTGGTGAAAGTACACGATGTTTGGTTCAGAATTCATCTTTTTTGGCTGAAAAAACAACTACTTGATTTCATGTTGAACCACGTTGTGAAAAACGCATTTTTTTTGCTTAAGGATTCATCATTTAAGTTGAAAATTCAGCAGTTTGTTAGAAAATTGAACTATTTGGTAAAAATTAATTTTTTTCTTGAAAAATCATACTTTTCGTTAAAAATTTAATGATTCAGCAGAAAACTAACTTTTTTGTTAAAAAATCATATTTTCAGGTTAAAAATTCAATTGTTCTGTAGATAATCGTCTCCATGGCTAAAAAATCAAACTGTCTATTTGAAGTGTGAACTATTTGATAATTTAACTATTTGGTAGAAAATTAACTTTTTTGTTAAAAAAACACATTTTTGGGTTGAAAATTCAATTGTTTTGTGAATAATTCGTCTTTTTGGCTCCAAAATTCAACAATTTTGTTGAAAATTAATGTAATTTGTTGAAAATTTATCTTTTTTGGTAGAACATTTATCTTCTTGTTAAAAATATTTTTTTATTTGAAAATTCAGTTGATTTGTTAAAAATTTAACTGTTCGGCTTAAAATTCATCTTCCTTGGTTGAAAGTTTAACATCTTGGTTGAAAGTTGAATTACTCTGTAAAAAATTCTTTTTTTAAAGATTCATCTCTTTAGTTGAAAATTCGTTGTTCATTTGGTAAAAAATTAATTTTTTATCCGAAGATTTAATCATTACATTTTTGGTTGAATTCACATATTTGGTTAAAAATTCATATTTTCTGATTTCAAAGTCAACTGGATTCTAAAATATTCGACTTTTTAGCTTGAAAACTCGACTCTTTTGTTGGAAAACCGTCTTTTTGGTAGAAAATTAATCTTGTTTGTTGGAAATTCATGTGTTTGGTTGAGGATTGAATTATTCAGTTATAAGTTTGTTTTTCACGTTGAATTCAACTTGTTGAAAATTATTATTTTTTTTTTGTTGAAGAGTAATTTTTTAGATAAAAATTTCAACCGTTCCCTCCATGTTGGAAACTTATGTTCCTTATTTGAAAATTCAAATGTTTGGTTGAAAATTCATATATTGCTTGAAAATTCGTTTTTTGGTAGAAAATTAATCTTCTTGGTTAGAACTTCATCTTTGTAGGTTAAAAATTCAGCTATTTGTTTCAAGATTCAAGTGATTTGTTGAAAGCTTAATTATTTTGTTAAAAGTTCAAGTATTCTGATAAAGTCATTTTTTTTGGTCCAAAATTGAACACTTTTGTTGAAAATTTGACCATTTGGTTGGAAATGCTTCTTTGTAGGCTTCAAATTCAATCCATTTTTATTCATTTCCAAATTCAAGTTCAGTTATTTATTCAAATATTTTGTTGAAAACCTAATTATTTTGTTGAAAATTCAACTATTTTGTTAAATTCATCTTTCTTGGTCGAAAATTTGACTGCCTTCGAATAATTTTGTCTTTTTGGATTGAGAATTCGTGTCTTTTGATATTTTTGACTTTGAAATCTGATATTTCAATATTTTTAATTATTCTTGGACCATTACCGAAGGGATATTGGCAACTAAACTCACTAGGAACGGGAAAAAACGCAAAATAAACGTAAAATTCGCGCTTAGCCGACCCCCATGTAGCAAGTCTTAACAATATCTCTTGTAAAATTTCCAAAAAGCTTTCAAATCCTATTAATTTCCTGGAAATTCAATTTACTTTCACTCCTGTTAAGTTCATACGATTTTCATCCGCTAAAAAAAATACGAGATTCTTCAAAATACCTTAAAATGCTCTAAAATCTCTTGAAAGTTAATATCATTTCCTTTATTTCCTAAAGTTTTCTAACTATTCGTTGGTATCCCCTAAAATTTCTTGAAATATTTGAAATCTTCTGAAATCTTTTACAAACTTCTGATATCCCTTGAAATCTTGTAAATATGTACTGTGCAAATACATTAAAATCCTTCCATAACCTACTGATATCTGTTTGAAACCCTTTGAAATCTTCGAAGTTGAATCTTGACATTTTTAAAATCTTTCAAAATTTTTGAAATCGTATTAAATATTTGGAAATCCGACAAAAATTGATTGAAATCCCTTGAAATATTTTGAAATTCAATGAAACATCTTCTGAAATTCCTTGAAATCTTTAAAAACTCCTTGATATCTTTGAAATTATTTGAAAATCATTTAAATCTTGTAAAATCGTCAAAAACTTTTAAATCCTATGAACTTGAAACTGAATTCAATTTAATTTAATTTATTTTCTAAAGTTCTGTAGTTAAAATTTCCTAAAGTTCCTTAAAATTTATGAAATCTTTTAAATACTGTGAAAACACATTAAAAGCCGTTGATATCCTCTTGATATCTCTTTAAAGCACCTTGAACTCTTCAAAGTCGAATCTTGAAATTTCTTAAATCCCTTAAAATATTTGAAATCCTATAGAATATTTGGAAATCCCACAAAAGTTGATTGAAATCCCTTGAAGTATTTTGAAATCCCGTGCGACATCTGCAACAACAAATCTGTAAAATCTTTTGAAATCCATAGCAATCTCTTCAATCTTTTATAATCCTTTGTAATCTTTGAAATCCGTTGAAATTGAATTCAATTTATCCCCTAAAGTTCTCTGAAAATTCTTTGAAATATTTTGAAATAAATTGAAATCCTTTAAAAACTTTTAAAATCTGTGGATATCCTCTAATATCCCTGGAAATCTCTTCATTCTTTTAAAATCTGTTGAAACTCCTTGAAATCTTCGAAATTCTCTAAAATCTCTTAAAATCTTAGAAATACCCTGAAAATTTCTTGATTTTTTTTTAAATAATTAAAATATGATTAAAACCCGTTGAAATACCTTAAAAATCTGTCAAGTCTTTTAAAATCTTTTGAAATTTTTTGGAATATCTTTTGAAGACATTAAAGCTTAAACCTCTTTTATCCCATAAAATTGTTTCAATTCCTAAAAAGCTTTAAATTCCTATAAAATTCCTTGAATCTTGTAACATTCCTTAAAACCCATAGAAATCCCTTTCAATCCCACGTGAATCGATTGAAATCCCGTATTTAAATATTTTGAAGTCCCATAAATTCTCTTAAAATCTTTAATGTCTCACAATTTCTTTAAAAATTTGGAAATCTTTGAAATCATCTGCAATCCCGTAAAATTACTTGAAATCTGCAAAGTCGACCCTTAATACGGCCCTGACTGTTTACGTCTAAGAAATTCTTGGGAGAGCCTCATGGCCGACAAAATTTGTACTCAAAGACCGGACTAATATATGTTTCAAAAATGTTGACCTCTCTACACAAGTTTGATTGAGACAGTGGAAAAAAATCGCGAAAGAATGAAACAAACTTCATTGTGAAGGTCATTTTGTTGGACACAAATTCTCCATCCATGGTTCGTCATAGGTTAGTGTTAAAAAAATTTACGGTTGGATGAAGGTACAAAAAAAGTAACGCAAAATTTCACGACAGTGAATTTTGACTTGTTCTATTTTCTTGAAAAATGAGCCAAAACGAGTTAAATAAGTCAGGCGGCTACTTTGCCATTTTTTTCAATGGTACGCATCATGAAAATTGTAAAATTTCAATAATTTTAGCTGGCAGAGTTGATTAGAAAGAAGGATGCAACCTCAGCTCCAAATTGTGCTAGAAAGCTCTGCTAACGGTTGAGCTAATTAAAAAATTCGAATAATTCAATGTCATAAGAAATAAAGTTTTGAAACAATTGCATAATTGGCTGTCAGCATTATTTTTTCTACGTTTTTTTTGTCGCTTGGGAGTGACAAGTGTAACTGACACTGTCAATAGAATCCCAACCATAATTATCCGGTCCAGCTCGGTCCAGGGTCCCCAACTCATCCAGATGCCTGCAAATTACGGAAGTGAAGTTAGAACTACTAAAGGCGTAGGAAATATTTCTGTTGGTCATTAAGAGAATGGCAGTTGAAGAAATTAATTTTTTCATTGCAGTTTGTTATTATAAACATTTACCTCAATTTTCTTACTTATTTTAGTATCAAATGCATAATTTTTTTCCCAAGCATTACAAACATGTTTCCAATCTGAAAGCTCAATCGTTAATGTTGTATAATAGGTTGGGTCGAAAGATTCGAATTTTTTAAACTAGATACGGTGTAGTGTGGAGAAGTTGCCTGTGGGGAAGACAAATCCAGGACAAAGACATATTTAGAAATCGGTTGATATATTTAAACCCCGCGCATCGGGGTTAAACTTCCAATTTTTTACCAGTTTTCTATTATTTATTCTATTATTATTCTATTATTTTTTTAATAAAACCTACGAGAAGGTTTATTTTGATTAAAAAATTCCAATTATCATTGAGAAATTATATAAAAACTATTTTCGTAGTCAGTATAACTTTGTTTTTGCTGTCAACGAATTTTGAAAGAAAGTACTGAAATAGAGAAAGTACATACTTCTTTAACACTCTTTTAAAAGATCCTAATTCATAAACGCAACGCCAATGATTGAAAAAAGTTTTTTTTTTCTATCAAAAACACTAATATTAAACAATTACTTACATAACTTGTTAATCGAAATTGGAATTATTGACTTGGTAATTAACCTTTCCAGCTAGATAACATTATGAAGTCATTCACGCTAGGTTTTAGTAAAAAAAAAAATTCCGCATGAACATATAACGGAATTTTAATATAATTTGTTAATAAAAATTATGCATGTTTATTAGGGTGGGCCGCAAATAAAGAATTCTGGAATTCGAAATCGTTACTGGGTCATTCCACTTTATTTCGCCTGAGGCGGTTGCGGCCTGATATTTACAAATTTTGATACTTACTTATAATAATTATCATTGAAGTTAAAATGAAGCTGTGGATTAGAAAATTTGACATTTTTCAAACGTTCGCTTTAGCTTTGCAAATACCTGAAATCAGAATCTAATTACTTTCATCTTATGCGATCATTCTTCTTCAATAATATTTTTTCTCTTCTTCTAAATGTTTCTTCTTTTTCTGGAATGGAACTGTCAACGTGAAAACTGAAATTCATTTTCCCAAGTGAATATCCATTTCCTACGCCCTTGCGTTCTTTTCATTTTCCCCAAGTTACAGGCATCAGGTAGACTGTAGAACATGCCGAACAGTAAACCTGGGTCTGACACTGATACTGATGACTCCTTTAATGAGTGGAGAATAAAAAAAAGGCGCAAAAAAAATAATTGTTAATAGCCAATCATGTAACTGTTCTGAAAATTTATTTCTTGTGTCATTGAATTATTTGAATTTTTTTTGAATTAACTCAAGCTTTAGCAGAGATTTCTATCACAATTTGAAGCCGAGATCATCTCTTACTCTTTAATTAATTATACCTTCATCCAACCGTAAATTTTTTTATAATTAACCTATGATGAACCATGAATGGAGAATTTGTGCCTAGTAAAATGACCTTTACAATGAAGTTGGCTTCGTTCTTTAGCGAGTTTTTTTCACTGACTTAATCTACCTTTTGTAGAAAGGTCAACATTACTGAAACCTATAGTAAGTGACCTCGAGGGATTCTGATGTCCTAAAAACGAATCCGTTGTACAAATTTTTCCTATACGTCAGGATTTCGAGATATTTCATCCTAAAAGTAGAAAAATTGTCATTTGCAGCCATATTTGAAACAAAATCACGTGAGCAGAGATTTTCTCCTCTTAAAACTGCTAACGTCACCGATTAGTACTTCTTTTTATCACTCATTTCCATTTTTGATTATCCCGAAACAAGTTCTTTTCTCCGAGATGTCGTCATCAATGATGTTGTCATCAATCATTTCAGTTTCACACTGTACAACTAGCAAAGAAGGCGAATAAAATTATGTTATTTGATTGCCTGAATGTTTTTGAGTTTACTGAATCTGGAAATTTGAGCTCAAATTTGCAAGCTTCAAGATGACGGATCCAATACGGCGGACTAAAATTTCAAGAAATACTTGGATTTGTATAAAACTTAGTGTCTGAAGGTTTTTGAGATTGCTGAAACCAAATTTGAGCTCAGATTTGAAAAATTCAACATCGCGGATCAATATGCCGAACCAAAACTTTAAGAAATTCTTGAATTTGTACAAGACTTAGTGTCTTGAGGTTTTTGAGATTGCTGAATTCGGATTAGAGCTCAGATTTGCAAAATTTAAGGTGGCGGAACAAAATTTCAAGATGTGCTGATTGAGCAACTCAAAAAACTTTTAATCGAAGAAAATATAGGTCTGAAAAAAATGATTAAATACTCAAAGGAAGGTTTCAATGAAAGATATTGGACACATATTTTAGTATTTCTAATCAACATAAATATTTATCGAATCACCAGTCAATCAAGCATATGGAAACCGTAAGAGTGATCGAATATGAGTGAAATATTATTTTGTTTCGCATTTTGGCTGAATGTTATGGTACAAAACAAAACAGGATATATGTAGAGCTAATGGAAAATGAAAGAAAATCTTACGCAGATTACTTCACTTAATATTTCGTTGAAAGTTTGTTTAAGATGTTTGATCAGTTTTTTTCAGAGCTACAATTTCTTTGATTGGAAATTCAATTCGTTTAATTATTTCTTCGACACTGCCAAATAGACTATATAAGGCCAGCAATCAAAATTCACAAAACATCCCTGCTTCCTTTGTGAATGGGACAGTCGTGCACAACATGAGCACTGAACAAAAAAATTGGCCACCTAGAACTGAATTAGCAATTGGATCAAAAAATATTACAAATGCTAGCCTCGTTGATCCGAATAAATATTGTTGCCGCCACTTCATATAAAACTGGGCTTAATGAAACAATTTGTCAAGGCATTGGGTGTGAATAACCAATGTTTCAAATACTTACATTCAAAATTCTACAATGAAAAATGAAAATTCCAATAAAACTATGACGACTGAGGAAAAGAAAGCATGGGTGAGTATCAAAGGGGTAACTGAAAACTTTTTAGGTAACAATCCTCACCCTAATCATATAAGAATGGTATCTACTATGCCAAACAATTCTAAGGAATTGGGATGCTTGATGACTTATAAAGTACACATTTTATTTTCTCATTTGGATTACTTTCTAGACAATTTTGGGATATTCATTGAAGAGATGGGTGAATGTTTTCACCAAAACTTGAAGCAAAAGGAAAAGCACTACCAAGGTAGATAGAATACGACAATAATGGCTGATTTCTGCCGGTCTTTGAACAGAAACAACCACTCGAGTAAAAACAGCCGCAAATCATGAAAAAGATCTTTTGATGAAAAACGATATCGTTTGCACAAAAAAAAAAAGTATATCTTAAAATTTTGTTTCGCCATATTGGATTCGTTTTGTATCATAACATTCAGCCCCAATGCTGCTAAAAAAGACCAAAATATGTGTCTGATATATTTCATTGATTGTTTTTTTTTGAGGTACTTAATTAGTTCTTTTCTGAGTTATATTTTCTTTGATTACAAGCTTCCTGAGTTATTTAATCCATATATCTTGAAATTTTGTTCCGCTACATTGGATCCGCCGTCTTGAATTTTGGAAATCTGAGCTCAAATTCGGATTCAGCAATCTCAAAAAATTGAAGAAACTAAACCTTGCACAAATTCAAGAAATTCTTTAAGTTTTTTTTCACCATATTAGATCCGCTATCATGAGATTTGCAAATCTGAACTCAAATCCAGATTCAGCAATCTTAAAAACTTCAAGAAACTAAGTCTTGTACAAATTGAAGAATTTATTGAAGTTTTCTTCCACCATATTGGATCCGCTGTCTTGAATTTTGCCAATCTGAGCTCAAATTTGGATTCACCATATCATCATAAACCTTTAGACAACAATCCTTTATCAATCGAATAACACAATTTTATTCACTTTCTTCGCATTCTTTGCTAGTTTTTCAGTGTGAAACTGAAATAGTTAATGTGCCATGTGTCCGAGAAAAAGAATCGTTTCGGGATGATCAAAAATGGGAATGAAAGGTAAAAGGGAGTACTAAACGATAGCGTGAGTAGTTTTTAGAAAAAAAATCGCAAGTCGAATTTAGTTGATACGCTCTATTTTCGGAAAACTTGGTTAGTGACTTATTCTTCGGGACTGTCGAAATATAGCTGAAAATGGCCATTTTTCCACTTTCAAGTTGGGGTATCTTGTAATCCTGACGTAAAGCTAAAGTTTGGATAACCGGTTCGGCTTAAGGACATCAAAGTCCTTTGGGATCACCTAGTCTTGGGTACAAAAAAATGTTAATTTTTTTCAGCCTGTGTATTGCATAACCAGTTGGATCGTTTCCTGTGTCTTTGAGATACAGCATTTATGTAATTATTGAGAAATCGTCTTGAATAGGTTTATCATGTTTTGTTCGCCTACTCCTCAATTAATCTGTAATTAAGGAATTGAACTTGACTTACGACATTATTTATTCTGGCTTGAGTTCTGACAATGACTTCAGCTTAACTCTTGTTGAAATTATATTAAAATCTAAAACTTTTTGCTTTATTTTGGTGGCAGTTTAAATTACAGTTAAATTGATTTATTTCACTGAAAAAGTAAATTTAAATGAAGTAAAAGAAAGTTTACTTCAAGAAAAGTTAAGTGTACTCTTTATCCTCGATATGGCCTGGAACCCAAACTATTTTGGTATCACGCATTATCAATAACGCATATTTAATCTGTTTACTAGCAGAGAGTTATCTTATTATGTTAAATGTATGATAGGCGCGGATGTCCCCACAAACTATCAATGATAAGAGGAAAAAGAGAGAGGGTCAAAAATATTTTTATCTTGTCTTGTAATGTACTTCGTCGATTAAAAGAACAAAGTTGATGGAGAACACGAATGTTGTTTTTCAAAATATTTTATATTGAAAATATATTTGAGATTATGAGAAATTCAAATATCATTATTAGAATAAAATCGAGGAGTGCTTTTGAGTCGAAAGTTGAATTGAAATGTTTGCAACCACCTTGTAATCTACTTTTCCACCTTCGATCTTCTACCTCTTAATTTTATTTTTATTTTCACATGAATGTGAATCGACTCTCAAATTTGCATGACGATTCCACGAGTCGTAGAAAATATTTTCAATCGCTCGGTGAACTTAATTGAATAACTTAACTATATTCTTTAATTTTTTTGCATAGCTATTTCTTCTTCCTTTATGGAATTCACGCATAAATTCCTGATTACAAAACGCAAATGAATGGATTCAGCCTGAAGAAACTATTTTCCTCTCAATGCTTTATATTAAATGGTCACCTTCTTTAACAATGAGAAAAATATTGTAATTGCTCACTATGGTTTTAGACTATAACAAGGATCGCAGTTAGCCCCCTATTCTTCTTTTTCCCGATTCTTTCCATTTTCTCTCTATTCTTTTCAGAATCTCATATGATCCCTATATTTGAAAATTTTTGACATTGTTTCCCCCTTTTTTTAAAGCTGCGATTAATTTTTTCAAATAGTAACCTATGATATTTAAAAATGCGCGCCACAATCTATACTTGTGCAGCTATGAGCAATGTGCATGTATGATTTTGGATAAAAAAAATTTTGAATCACAAAATTAGAAATCTTCACCATATTATATCCACCATTTTTAATTTAGAATATTATAAAAAGTATAAAATTGTTCTATTAATTGTAATCCTAGAGCACCAAAATTGGTTGAAAAGTTTGAGTTTTCATTTGTGATTCAGTACCTTTTTATATTGATTTTTTTATGATCAGCAAAATCGCACTTAATGTACAAAAAAAAAAAATGAAGTTATTTTTTGGGCTTTTTAAAGTTTTGTATTCCTGGCTATTCAGAATAGAATTATTTAGGACATGCGTGGTATCATATCTTTTTATGTCGATTTTTTAAACAAACAACAAAGTTCGATTCACTATAAAATTTTTCTTCAAAATAATTTTTTTAATGCTTTCCAAATTTTTCAAAAATTGTTTACTTAAAGAATGCAGAACAAAATTGTTTCAGCCTATCCAAGTTTTAGGTCTTTTTCAAAACAATAAAAGTTAGACGTGAGCACACAAACGTGTTATTCACACAGCTCAAAAAATATTTAAAAAAATTTTTTTCGACTTTCTGAAATTTTTTATTCCTATTCATTCTAAATATAATTATTGATGATACTTGTGATTATATGTGCTTCTGTATTTATTGTGTAAACAATCTACAAAGTGCAGTGCACTATAAAATTTTTTTTCAAAACTTTAATAATTTTGACATTTTCGCAGAATATTTGATATAAATAATCCAGCGATATATTCGTTCTTCCAATCAGAAAATCGAAAAATGAAAATTTGACATGATTGAAACATCAATGTCGCGAAACAGAAATAAAATATCTCACACCTAATTGAGATACTTTTGTTCTTATTATAGTATTGGGTAATACAATAGCATCATGGCTTTCCTCAATTACATCCTTTTGGTTGCAATCTTTACTGAAATATCTTTAAATTATCATCAAAAAACAAGAATCAGTATTTTCGAATGATTCCAAATAATTTCAATTCGTAGATTCATAATTGAACGACGCTTACTAATTGAAAACGTTTCAAATTGAACAATTTCTAACTGGATACTGTAAGAAATTAATATTTCAATTTGAATGGAAGTTTCAAGTGAAGTTTCTGAAATCAAATGAGTTGAAATTGAAGCGTTAGAAATTATATGGTCTGAAATTGTTTAAAATTGAATCATTTCAAATTTAAAAAAAAATAGTCGATGATTTCATTAATATACCATATGCATTTTGTTTAAGTTTCCGAGTGCTAAATTTTAAATTTTACCATTTCTATTGCTCTATTTTGTGAATCTTTCATTTGCAACTAAAATTTTGAATTCTTAAAAAGATAAATCACTATTCGACAATTATTAATTTTAAACGATTTAAAGTGAAATAATTCAACTTTGAAGGCTTTCAGCATTAGAAAAGTTTCAATTTCACAATTTTAATTTTGAAAAGTGTTCAGTCTTAAACAAAGTTCTGAATCGTTCAATTTAGAAAGTTTCTAATATCTGAAATATCATTTTTAACGTTTTTTTGGAATATGTAGTTGAATTTCGAAGGTTCGCAATATAAACTCTTCAATTTTTATTGAGTTAGAAGGGAGGAAATTTTGGTTTTTTATTTTCTTCTGACTTGGAAGAGGGAGATTTAGTTTTTAACATTTTTATTGAGTTGACAGAGGACAAGTTCTGTTTTTATATTTTCCTTAAGATGAAAGGAAGGAATGTTTTTTTTTTTAACGGGAGAGGAAATTTTTTTCTTTTCAACATTTTAATTAAGTTGGGAAAGAGGAAATTTTGGTCCTTAATTTTCTTTCTGAATTGGAAGCCAGAATTTTTTTATTTGAAATTTTTCGCGTTTAGAATAGTCTCACTTTCCCTGATTCAATTCGTAGTTCAATATTGACCACTTCAAATTCGAAAATTTTCTGCTTCAAAAAATTGAATTTTTTCATTTTAATGGCCCGCAAAAATGTTTGATAACCGTGGAGAAATCGGGAAATGACCGGGAAGTTTCTTATTGCATCTTGTTACACTCGTGATTATTTTCGATAGGTTAGATTTTCAAAAACATATTATTTTCTATTTGAAAGGAATTTTTTACCCATAAAAAATGACACTTCTTTCAGTAAAATATAGATAAAAGCAATAATTTTCTTGTGTCATCCTACTGTTTCTTGTTTCGATGATAAAATGAAGGTATTTGAATAAACGTTGCAACTACAAGAAGCAAATTTTCACCTTCCTTTAAAAAAAATCCTCTTCTTTCGAAGAAGTCCTCTATTTTTCCTACCAGTGAACTGCTGAACCACTGTTGTCCCTGCTATAATTATATTTATAATTGGTAGCTTTAGATGCTGGAAGCAATGCAAAAAGTAGCTTCACTCTCAAAGCTTGAACCTGATTAGTTAGAGTGCTACTAGGGTTTCAGGTTGAATTGTTTTGAGATCATGATACGTTTTTATTTTTCAGACTCTATTTAAATTGGAATTTGCATTGGCAGAATAAATCTCACTGATGGGTTTGAAGCAAATCAGCATCCTTTTTGTATTATTTTTCCATGAAGTGAAGATTATTCACGGTTATGAACGGCTTCAAAACATCGTAACGGAATGGGTGACAACGTTCAACAGTTTCGGTGAAGAAACAATACTTGTATCGAATAATAAATTTCTTCGGATTGTTAATTATGAACCAGAATATAAGTCGGGGAATTATTTTCTACATATAAATTCTTTGGACCCAAGAGAATCTCATTCGACCTGCAAAATTCCAGTAACATCACATGCAGACGTGTTTGTAGTGGGACTTGGAAAGGGTAACGTAGTAGCTCGGTTGGCTCATTCGATTTATTATGAAATTGTTATAATCAACCCAATAATTTGTACCAATATAACGATTTTTTATGACAAGCGCAGTTATGCCGTTTTCCCCTACCATGATACATTTGACATAGTCGATGATGGCGAACAATGCCCGAGTGGTAATGGGTGCGTGTATAGGTACAACGACGCAGGAAATTTAATTCAGAAATTCGATAAAATAGAAACGTCGTCATATTATGTAAGTCGCAGGTTTGGCATGTTCAAAGAATATACTCCTTCTGAAAACTACTTTATCATTCGGAGAATAAAGGATAGCTTGACTGCAATAGATGTTTTAAATTCGACGTTCATGAGAGTAAATTCATATGCGTTTGACCATTCGATCAAAGCTTACTCGACCGCTCACGGTCATTTCGGTTTATGTTATACGATGTATGATCGTGATGGTCCTTATGATGGAATTCTTCAATGTAAGATCTTAGATTGGAAATTTAATACACTAGTCAATGCTACAGAAATTAAATACGACAAAACCATTCGCTCCATGAAGATGCACAATTTACCGGACGGGGGTGCGATTGTTGTGTATTGTATCCCAAAATATGTGTGGACATGTCATGTTTATTATCGTCATATTGATGCGAGTGGTAATGCTGGAGAAGAAGATACATTGATTGAACAATTTGGTTCAGAAGATGTAAACATTTATATTTTCGAAGCAGATGCAGTGACCAAAACGTACTGTATTGTGCTATCGGCTCGTTCTACTGTACACGGAAAATGTATAATTGTGTGATAATCACCGGATTTCTAAAAAACATGGTGCCAACTTAAACATTCATTTTAAAGGAGGCAATGCGATCACATTAATTATATTAACCACTTATCCGATATTTGATACTTTTTTATCACGCTGCACATTTATTCAGATGGTATTCTTCTTGTACGTAGTGAATATTAACATTTTAAGCCTTTCCAATCAGTTGTCGAAGGACATTGTGTATGATTCGTGAAACAATAATCAAAAACTGTTATTCAAAAACATTTTTCCATTTATACAATGATTACTTTACAATATTTCATAAAAATTGTACAAGGTTCAAACTGTCTCGTATTTAACATGCAACCATGAAAGTCATTGGTATCAACTATCAGAGACAAAAAACTACGAATAATTTTATTTGGTTATGTTGGTGAAAGGCATGAACTTGCTTAAAAACACGCAAAATATATTTCTGAT
The DNA here is from genome assembly GCA_032362435.1 of Melikaiella ostensackeni. Classification (NCBI taxonomy): domain Eukaryota; kingdom Metazoa; phylum Arthropoda; class Insecta; order Hymenoptera; family Cynipidae; genus Melikaiella; species Melikaiella ostensackeni. The sequence goes on from JAUMHM010104567.1 coordinate 15,627, forward strand.
GAAAATTTAGAAAATTAATCATTAGACAGTTTTAAAGCCAAGAGTTCGACGAATCAAAGGAACCAGTGAAACAGTAGTGAAAGCAATTTAATTCCTTGAAACCTGATGATCTGTCAGCGAACAAAATTTTCATTCTCATGTCAAAAACACATGTTTCAATTTTTCAATTATAAAATATCAAATAAGTTGTGAAGAGGCTGATTATGAATCTTGTTTTCAATATTGCTACTCATAAAAAAATACTTAAGAGCTTTTGCTTTAAAATCCAGTCACTTTTCCATTGTTCAGTTCGTACTGGTATGCACCTCGTACTGGTTTTCCCTAATTGTATCTTAAATCTATAATCTATAGTTATATCTACTTATATATATACATGTATGTGGTTTGTATCTATAATAAAAATAAATTACAGGTTATATTCTATATAATTACCATTCGTTAGATTCTCTGAATAAATAATAATAATAAATAATTTAAAAAGTTATGTTCTGCTTAAGCGGTAAGTAATACTTTTAGAAGTGACATTATGTAACTCCTTATTAAAAGAAAAAAAGGAAACGTATTAGTTAGAAGGAATGGTTTTATTAGTCAAATAAAAAAAGTTAAATTGAAAAGGGAAAAAGCAGTCATTTAAAACAATTTTTCAATGATATTAATGAGTATTAAAAAAAATCAGAAATAAAATAGAACAAATTATTTTAAATTTACACGTCTTGTGCGAAACTTTGAAATACTTCCAAAATATTATTCTTCGCCGAGTCTTTTTACTCGATAATTCAGTCAAAAAGTTCCAGAAATTATGTTTCCTCAACTTGTTTGGAAGATTTATATTTTTTTTGTAGTTTGAAGTTTATTGAATTTTTAAGAGATCTTTTGAGGTCAATTTTTAAAAAGGATTTTCATAACTACTTTTGTCCATTCAATTCTTTATAATAATTAAAGGAATGAAGGAATTTCATCTACAGTGAAAATTTACGTTCAGTGAGTGCTAAAAATTGTACTTTTAGAAATTACGCGAAAGTTTGAGTAATTTCCAATTTAAGCGAAAAATTAAAATTTGAAATCAAAAGAATGAACATAATTTCTAATTTAAAATATGCTGCTGAAAATAATCGGATCACCAAAGTATACCGATTTATTTTTGAACTTACACCATTTTAGCACTCACGCCGATACACAATTAACCTTAACTTCTACTAAAGTTGAGCAATTGACCTTTTCCATGGGGGTTTTGGGAATGTTTTTCCGCAACTTTACGACAAAAATAATAATTTTTTCATACAAAAATGATTTCATCTTCATTTTCAATTGCAAACATATTTTTGAGCTCTTCTCCAAGTCTGACTGCTAATTTCTTTCAAAATTTTTTCCAATGGAAAGCTTGATTCTTTCTCTGTATCTTTTGTATTCTGTATCTAGACATTCCAGACACTCCGAAGTGTTCATTGGGTACTTTTTTTCATACTTTTTATCATTCATTCATAAAACTGTTATTTTAGACTTAAAAGAAATTGAATATGAAATTTTCAGAATTCACGGTGATTTTTTGGTGTCATCCCCTCGTCTCTTACATAAATTAGATTCAAAAATTTTATTTTAGAATTCTTGGTGTTTTTTAGTAAGTACCCTCGCTACTCACAATGTATTGAAGAGGTTTCTACTTTTACTGAGTAAGTTTAATCCACTTTCATGCCAAGACTTCATTTTCAAGACTTTAGATACAATTTTAAAAAAATAGTAAAAGTAGACGACATACGCCTATAAAAAAGCGTTTCGTAGCCTATTTAGTATAGTATTTGAAATCTTCAACATCTACCTATCCCTCGCTTCCCCTCTCTAGCCCCAAAATCATTCGAATTCCGAAATGCAATTTTTGTAATTTAATTCAAGTGAGAGGCGAGAGGACTCACGAAAAAGCAACCCGAATTCTATATCAAATTTGATATTCAATTCAATAGATGTCTAAAATAACTGTTTCATGATAAACTTATAAAAGGTTTTCTGAGAAATACGCAATAAACACTAGAGGGCTTCTAGTATGTTGTGAGAGGCGAGGGGACTCACTAAAAAGCACCCCAAATTCTAAAATAAAATTTTTAAATGTAATTTATGTGAGAGGCGAGGGGACGACATAAAGAATCACCATGATTTCTGAAAATCTGATATTCACTTTAAATCTAAAATAACAGTTTTATAACTTAATGATAAAAAGTATGAAAAAAGTACCGATTGAACACTTTGGCGCATCTAGAATGTCTAGACACGCTGCGACACGGCAGCTGCGCACAAGGAATGTTATATATCTCCACCAATTTCTTTTTCCCCATTTTCGTTAATAGATCATTTTCAGGAAAAAGAATCAAGCTTTCTTCTGCGAAGAATCTCTAAAAAATTCGGCGGAAGCTCTCGGAGAAAAACTCAAAAATAAGTTAAAAATTAGAAAATGAAGGTGAAATGGTTTTTGTATGAAAAAATAATTATTTTTGTCGTAAAGCTGCAGAAAAAAACCTTTCCAAAATCCCCATAGAAAAGTTAAATTGCATAGCTTTGGTAGAAGTTGAGGTTAAATGAGTATCGGCGTGCGTGCTAAAATGGCGTAAATTCGAGCCCCTTTAATACTGTAATGACTTTAAACGTATGCATTAACTTTAATACACGTGTATAATCAATTTATTGATCCTAATTAGAATGAATATTATATAATATCGACTTACTGAAATACACATTTTTTCTACCAAAAACGATTGAGGTTGATTGATTAAATTTCTTGATACTAGCAGTAAATGTACGCGCGCAAAGCAAGCGTTCACTTTCCAGCATTCTTATTTTCTAATAGTAAAAAAAATAAACGATTCTAATATTATGGATATTTAAGTAGTTATGTAATTCTCGCTAGTAATATTTCATTTTCTCACCCTCTTGTGGTTTTTCTGTATACGTATTCCCAAGAAAATTAACTCACCTGAAACAAGAAAAAGAGACAATACACATTAGTTATAAAATCTACTTTCGAATCCGACAAATTTTCTATTAGCAGTTAAATTTTTGATATAAATATTTCAGGGTGTCCTCTAAAAATAAATTTGTGGTATTTTTTAGATTAACAAACATTTTTCCGGGTCATCAAAATTAAAAAATTAAACTTTTAAACCTGAAGAAAGGTTTAATTTAAGTATTAAATATTTAGCTACAAAACCAAAGCATAAGAATTCTTCTATACTTAAAATTCGAATCGAAAAGTTTTCAACTCATAAATCTATGAAACCTTGATTAATGTAAAATAAAAAATTTTTGTATGGGGCATTATTTCTCAACTGCCATCTATTTTGGTGATTTATAATTCTATAAATACCAATAATTTTTTTCTACTACAGTATCAATAGGGTTTGAAACAAAAAGATTTCACTTCCAAAAATAAAGATAAAAAATAAATGAGATTTTTTGCGAATTCAAGGTTTTTTTTCTATTTTTGACAAAAACGAAAGCTTAGATTTTCTTCTTTCGAATACCTTGTGGTTTAAAAATGTACTTATTATTATTTACTCGACGGGCCTCAGAATCGAATCGGAAAAGAAAAGACTCGATCTTGCTTTTGTCGAATGTCGGTTATCCGAAATTCAACGCGCGCCAGATAGGATCGGATTTTTCCGAATCGATCGGCCGTCTGTCGAATGTCGAAGAATCCAACATTCGACGGACGTCCGATCGGACCTTTTAAATTCGATTCACATCTGGCGCGCGTCGAATATCGGGTTTCCGACATTCGACGTGCGCCAGATGGGATCAGATTGCGTCGAATGTCGAAAAATCCGACATTCGACGCGCGGCAGTTCGGACTTTTTAAATTCGATTGACCGCGCGTCGAATATAGAATATTATGAACCGATGCATGCAGCTCTCGTGACACAATAGCTTTTGTGATATTTTGTTGACAATGGACTACTAATGTTATCAAAATTAAACATTAACAACTTTATCAACCGCTGATAAGCGCACCGCAACATTTTTCAGCAGTAGTGAGGGGGCGATAATATAAATTTTTCCCTTTCACTTTCATTCCGCTTTTTCAAAATTCAGAAGCCAACATGGAACCGCATATTCATCTGGGTTAGAAATAGATCCACCAATTTTGATATATTAAAAAAAATATTAAGAGTTCTCTCAAAGCACTTCTATGTCAAAATTAGTGATAAAAATTTCTTTTCTGCATGAAATTATTGCCAAAACTGTAGCATACAATTTTTTTTTTCGTAGGATAAAAAATATATTTGGTGTCTGTATAGGTCATAAAAATTGCAGTTTTTAAGGACAGCTCAGATATAAGAGCACATTGATACTCCTAATCGTTGTTTATATGGATCGCCAAAATTTTGGGATACTCTCTATATGCTAGGTAAAAAATCTACTGTGGGCAGGAGATTGAAAAATCAACATAAATTTAAAAAAATTCATTTTGTCGTGTCATAACAGTTATAGTCTTTTTTTGTTACCATTTTTTCTCGAGTGCACATCTTCAACTCTTACTCTCACAACAAGAATGAAAAATTACTATTTTCAATAAATTTCGTGATCAATAAATATGCAACGTTATATGTAGTTAAAATACAATACAAGTAACAATTTAGCAATTGATCTGATGAAATTGCTTGAGAATAGTAATTTTTCGCTTTTGGTGAGGGATTGAGTGTCAAAGACGTGTTCTGAAAAAATGGTAATATATGAAATGACTATAATTGAACCGTTGGGTACAATAACAGCCTACTTGCATTTTCAGAAGTCACTCGTTTTCATTTATTCTCCATAAAGTAACATGCAAAACAAACGAAAAACAAGTAACTTCTGAAAATACAAGTAGTTTGCCATTGTGTCCCACTGCTTAATTGTTATTGCATGAAAAAATGAACATTTCTATTTTTTGTTGAGTTTTCACAGCTTCTTTTTAAATATTTAAACTTCATCTCCATAGTAGATTCACCAACAATTTCACGCAAAAAAGTCATTTATAGCCGGAATATACATGTGGTCGTAAAATGAAAAACTCATGAAAACACCATTTTTCACTCAAAAGTGCTCTGAGTGACATCTGAATATTTTTTAAAAAGAAAATGTTGTGCCATGATATCTACTGAGAAATTTAAAAAATACTTGTTTGAACCTACCTATTAGTCGCCTAGTCATCAGTACCAAAATATAAGAATATAAGGAATTGTAAACATCCATTTAAACTTGAAAGAAGCTTTTCAGAAATACTTGCAATTTTTTCCAATATGAAATTTTAAAATTCAATCTGATGCAGTGCATCGAATGTCGGATTTTTCGACATTTGACGAGCGCCCGATCAAATTCGAAGAAATTCGATGCACAGTGTCTACAAATGTAGTCCAGTGTCAATAAAATACATATATCACAAAAGCTAATGACCTCTTTGTCATGTGTCACTAGAGCTGCATGCATTGGTTTAGAATATTTGATATTCGAAGCGTGGTCAATCCAATTTAAAAATTCCGATCAGCCCTCTCTCGAATGTCGGATTTTTCGACATTCGACGAGCGGCCGATTGATTCGAAAAAATCCGATCTCATCTGGCGCGCGTCGAATGTCGGTTTTCCAACATTCGATTTACGTCAAAATCGTTTAAAATCGGATCAAATTATTTTGCACATGCCCAGAAAAAGCCTAAGCATTCTTTCAGGTAAAAGACCCTAAACTCAAAAAAAGTCAAATTTATTTTTCACCCTTCATTTCGGTAAATATGTGTTTTAACGAGAATTTTAATGTAGTAGCCTTCAACATTGTGCAGTTTTAAATTGAAAACCTCCAAAATTGAACAATTTCAAATATAATGCCCGTAAAAATTTCATAAATCGGAAAAAGCTTTGAAAAATGTACATTCTTTATTATTTTTATTGGTCAACAAGACTATCGTAACAAAATTATATGTTAAAAAATTTCTAACGCTCCTGATTGAGGATTTAAACATTAATAAACTTGAATATAAATACTTTCGGATTTAAGTTTTTGAAGCTGAATCATTTATTTTCCAGACTTTAAAAATTAAACTATTTTAGAATTGCGCATTCAAAACTTGAATATATGCCATTTTTTTCTATTATATCATGTAGTATCTAAAAACGTTGAAAGTAATGAACTTCTAATTGGAAACTTTAACATCTAATGAATTCAAACTTGAAGCGCTAAAAATTAAACAATTCCGAAGTCTATTTGAAATTAAAGTATTCATAAATTAGGATCTTGAAACTAATTCATAAAAAATTAAGCATTTGAAAATTTTGCTTCAAGCTTTCTAAAATTCATTCTTTTTCATCTAAAGTGCAAAATTATTAACTTGAAAATCAATAATGAAGCATTATTTTCCATGCAAAAGGAACAACTTCATGCTGCCTTAAGTGGGAAGACAATAAAATGTTATAAGATGTCATACTGACGTGTACTTGTGATGGGTAAGTTACTTCTTAAAAGGAACTAATTATAGTTACCGTTACATCACGAAAAAGTAACTAGTTATCGTAATCGTTACCGATTCAAAACGTAACTTTTTCTTAGTTCCATTTCCCAAAAAAGTAACTATCGTTACTTCTTTAGTTACTTTTGTATTTTAGAAATATATATCCAAATTTAAGTTTTACAAAACTTTATTCATAACTTTCGAGTGATAGTTGTTACACTTTTTATTGAAAGTGGTAGGTTAGTCATGACCCACATAATATTTCTAAAACAAGGAATGTTTTAGGAAATTTTGCATTTCAGGGTGGAAAAAAAATGTCAGCTTTCCTATTTTGGGCTGTAATTTTCTCTGGCGCTAAAAATTAATCATTTCTTTCTGAAAGTATTTCTTTAGATTTACCTAGTTACGACTTCCACTTCTAGAAGATTTACAATATTCTAAGACCAACAGAAAATTTTTTGGAATACGTTGAGTTTTCAACTAAAAAGGATAAATTTTCAACCAAAACAGACATATCTTCAACAAAATACATGAATTTTCAAAAAAAAAA
>JAUMHM010104615.1:0-22623 GCA_032362435.1 Melikaiella ostensackeni
GATCACGGATAGGGACCGAAATTAATTAAATGAAATACTTTTCATTTATAAACAATAATAATGAAACAATTTCAACACTAAACAGTAATAATAATAAAAAAATTTTTATCAAAAATAATTAGCAATTTCCAACAATCGATCAATTTTGACATTGGAATTAATCTTTAATCAATTTATAATTTTCATAATTATACCAGCAAAGATGTCATTTAATAATGGTATATAGAGAGTTGAGTGTACTCTGTAATTATCAGAGGCATAACTACTGTACAGCAAAACCCTGCATTGCGGGAGGGACTCTCCTGCGAGGGTCCTCTTAGGCTGAGCAGCTGAAATCTATTTACGGGGTCATCCATAAATTACGTAAGAAGATTTGGGGAAGGGGAATTAGTCAGATCTAACTGTTTCGACCAGAGAAGATGAATTTCAAAATCAAAAAGACAAATTTTCAACAAAAGAGTTGAATGTCCAACCAAGAAGATTAATCTTCTACCAAAAAAGATGAATTTCTAACAGAATAAATCAATTTTCAACGAAAAAAAAAAATATTCGACCCAAAAAGACGAATTATAAATACAATACATAAATTTTCTACCAAATAGTTGAATTCAACAAAAAACACGAATTTTCAACAAAATGGTTGAATCCTTAACCAAAACAGATTAATTTTCATCCAAGCAGTTGCATTTTCAACCGAAAAAGATGAAATTTCTACCAAAAGAGATGAAATTTCTACCAAAAGAGATAAATTTTCAAACCAAAAAGACGAATTTAAAAAAAAAGAGTTAAATTTTCAATCAAGAGAGTTTTTTGTTTTCAAATGAAAACGGAAATTTATTTACTCAAGGCTCTATCGGCGCTCACCGTATAATATATACAAATAATATTTCAAAAAGATGATTAAAAAATTATCTTAATGATTTACGATCGGCCTTATGAAGAAATGTTTAACGGCAATTTTATTTGACTTTCTGAAAGCACAAATTCTACTCTTCTGACTTTTTTTCTTATCTCGCGTCGTTTGGCTTAAAAATTTGAATTAAAATATTCCAATATCATTGTCCATACTTAAAAGACAAACTATGCCTCCTACCAAAAAATTTTCAAATGAAGACTTATGGGTCTTCGTAAAAGCAACAATTTTGGTATCCTAACTTTTTCCGTATCTCGCGTTATTTGGCTCAAAATTTGAATTCTCGATTTCTTGAGTAAATTAAAAAAATTGTTATGACAATCTTGTAGAGCTTTGAAAAAGCAACGTATTTCTCCACTTGATTTTCTTTCATGTCGTGCATTGTTTCGCTTAGAATTTTCATTTTCGTTTTTTTTTTTGAATTTTGAAAATGATATAACTCTCATAATTTTTTTTTATCAAAAAAGGTCATGAGGATAAATTGTTGGACTTTCTGAGTACTGCGAATAGTCGTACACAAATTTTTTAAATCTTAAAGAAAATGGTTTAAAAAATTTTGAAAATGCTCTAACTTTTCGAATTTTTTTTCCAAAATGGCTGGCTAACGAACTTGACCTTCAGTTTTCGACACTTAAAGAGTGTACCAAAGGCCAATCCAATAGATTCATTCTTGCAAATTTATCGTGCTCAAAGACAGACATACATACATACAGACAGACACATTCGTAAAAACCTGTTTTTCGGGTTCAGAAGGTCTCAAAACCTAAACATTTGACAAAAACGGGAGAGGTTCAAATTTTTCAAAAATCTAATACCTTCTCTGATGAGAATCTGAAAAAACACGATTAAAGAATTATCGTGATGGTTTACGATTATTATCGTGATGGTTTACGATTGCCCTATAAAGAAATGTTTCACGGCAATTTTATTTTACTTTTCAAGAGCACAAATTCCACTCTTTTGACTTTTTTTTTCTTATCTCGCGTCGTTTGACACAAAAATTAAAATAAAAATATTCCAATATCATTTTTCATACTTAAAAATAAACTATGCTTCCAACAAAAAAATGTTCATAGGAAAGCTTATAGGTCGTCGTAAAAGCAACAACTTTGATATCCTAATTTTTCCTTGGATCACGTTATTTGAGTCAAAATTTGAATTTTCGACTTTTGAAGAAAATTCAAAAACTTGTTATGAGAATCTTGTAGGGCTTTCAAAAAGTAACGTTTTTCTCTTCTTAACTTTTTTTCATATCGTGCATTTTTTAGCTTAAAATTTTCATTTTCGTTTCTTTTTTTGAATTTTGTAACTGCTATAACTCTCCTAATTTTATTTTTATCGAAGAAAGTCCTTCAGATAAATTGTTCAACTTTCTGAGTATTATGAATAGCCGCACATATCATATTCAAATTTCGAAAAAAATGTTCTTAAACATTTAGAAAATGCTCTAACTTTTTGAATTTTTATCCAAATCGGCTGATTCGCGAACTCGTCCTTTCTTTTTGGGCCTTTAAACAGTGTGCCAAACAGAAATCCAATCGGACAATTTCTTCGAAAGTTAACGTGCTTTTACAGACGACGACAACGACAGACAGATACCGAAGTAGAATCCATTTTTTCTCAATCAGTGACTTCAAAAACGTCGACATTTGATGAAATCCGCAAAAGTCAATTTTCACATAAAGCCAATGCCTTCTCATTGAGATGAGAATGTGAATATGTCATCCAAAATGTTCAATTCTTAAACCAAAAAGACGAACTTTCTACAAAACAGTTGTATTTTCAGCCCGAAAATATGAATGTTCAACCAAGAAGATTAATATCCTACCAAAAAAGATGAATTTTCAAGAAAATACACCAATTCTCAACAAAATACATCAATTTTCAACGAAAAGAAAAATTCGACCGTAAAAATACGAATTACCAATACAATACATAAAATTTCTACCAAATAGTTGAATTCAACCAAAAAACACGAATTTTCAACAAAATAGTTGAATCCTTAACCGAAACAGATGACTTTTCAACCAAGCAGTTGCATTTTTGCCCTAAAAAGATGAAATTTTTACAAAAAGAGACGAATTTTCAAATCAAAAAGACAAATTTTCAAAAAAAAAGAGTTGAATTTTCAGCCAAGAGAGATTTTTCAGCCTATAAAGAAAATAAAACGTCATCTAGAATGTTCGATTCTTAAGCCAAAAAGACGAATTTTCTACAAAACAGTTGTATTTTCAGCCCGAAAATATGAATGTCCAACCAAGAAGATTAATCTTCTACCAAAAAAATGAATTTCCAACAGAATACATCAATTTTCAGCGAAAAAAAAAACTATTCGACCCAAAAAGACGAATTTTCAACAAAATAGTTGAATCCCTAACCAAATCAGATTAAATTTTAACCAAGCAGTTGCATGTTTGACAAAAAAAGATGAAATTTCGACCAAAAGAAATGAATTTTCAAACCAAAAGGACGAATTTTCCAAAAAAGAGTTGAATTTTCAGCCAAGAGAGATTTTTCAGCCTATACAGAAAAAAATGTTATCCAAAATGCTCAATTCTTAAGCCAAAAAGACGAATTTCATGCAGAACAGTTGTATTTTCAGCCCGAAAATATGAATGTTCAACCAAGAAGATTGATCTTCCACCAAAAAGATGAATTTTCAACAAAATACATCAATTTTCAATGAAAAAGATTAATTTTCGATCCAAAAAGACGAATTATCAATACAATACACAGATTTTCTACCAAATAATTGAATTTGCAACTAGAAAAGATTAATTTTTAACCAAAAATCAAATAGTTTAATTTTCAGTTAAAAAAATAATTTTCAACCAAAAAAAGGATTTTCTATAAAATATTTGAATTTTGAACCAAAGAATTAATTTAAAAATTAAATGATAAATAATTAAAATAGTTCAACTTTCAAACAAAAGAGGTGATAAATTTTTGATAAAAGAACTAATTTTCAACAAAATATTCTAATTTTCAACCAAAGAAATTAACTTTCAACTAAAGTGATGAATCTTCAATCAAGGAGATTAATTTTCTATGCATTAAAAAAGACGAGTTTTCAACAAAATATACGAATTTTCAACCAAATGCTTGAATTTTCAGCGAAAAAGATGATTTTTCTACCAAAAAAAAAAACGACTTTCTAACAAAATACTTAAATTTCCTACCAAAAAAATGAAATTTCAACTTAAATGATGAATCTTCATCCAAACAAGATGAAATTTCAACAAAATAGTAAAAGCCATAACTACAACAGAATAATTCACAACCAAACATTTGCACTTTTAACTAAAATTATTAATTTTCTTCCAAAAAGATGAATTTTCAAGCAAAACAGATGAAAACTCACCAAAAAACATAATAGTTGATATGTCAACCAAAAAATATTTTTATTTTAAAACTAAAACAGTTGGATTCATCCAAAAATAGACGAATTTTCATCAAAATTGTTGTATCCATATTTGAAAAAGATTAATTCACAACCAAACAGTACCATTTTCAACTAGAAAGAATAATTTTCTATCAGAAAAGGCGAATCTTCGACCAAGTATTCTGTATTTCTACCAAAAAGACGAATTTCCAACAAAATATATGAATTTTCAATTAAATAATTAAATTTTCCACTAAAAATTATAAACTTCTAACAAAAAAAAACAGTAACTTCGCCGAAACTCAGGAATATGGTCTAAGTATTTTGATTTTAGAGTTGCAGAAAAACAAGAATTAGGTCGTTAAAGCAACTAACATATGTGACGCGGAACAGTAAATGCCAGTTGATCAATTCGATCCCGAAATTAGATCAAAATGATATGCAACGCTTTTATACAGATTTTGGATTTTTTTATTTTCAGGGTCGAATCTAGGATGTTTCTAAGTACCAGTGCTGCCAGGTGGCAAAAAAATAAATCTTCAGCTCTCCCACAATTATCCTCGGAAAATCATCAGACCAATTCAAAAAATTTCTTCAGCTTTTTCCAGAATTTCTTCAGATTTCAAACGTCAATTTTTGAAATAATTAATAATACTATTATGAACTATTCGAGATTGTTCAAGTTTTTATAGCTATTTGAGTTTAAAAACCACATTAACCATAGAAATTTTCATGAATGTAATCATGAGACATGCACACTATGCACAAAGCTTTCAAAAGTCAAAACATGAAGTTCGCGTTGCAAACACACGTCTGGTCAAAATACCTAGAAATGTCAAATACACAAGAATATTTGCAACATATACTAATTTTATTTTTGAAATTGTTCAGTATAAGATATTTCACCATTAAAATTATTTTTAAAATGATGTCTTTAAGATCGAAATGAAATCTACTTTCTCACGACAATTTTTGGTCTACTGAAAAAGGAACACCTAAAAAGTTCACAAATCAAAACTAGACTTCGAGACTACCCGCTTTACCGACTCATTAGAGACAAATGTACAATAAATCTACAAAGAAAAAAAGAGTTTTTCATGAAAAGTAACAAAGCAATGAAGTATCAAAATACATTTCTTAATTCTTACATTCTCATCTCATGTGAGGATAATCTCAAAAAAAATTTCCAACCAACTTAAATGTGAAAGAAATTTCAACTTATATAAGGCAAAGCAATCTGAAAAGATTAATTAACTTAAGACCACGTAAAGGTAACCTCAAAATTTTTTGTCACATTCTTTTAAAACCAACTTACTTCCATACGATAACGAGTTTCGTATGAAAGTGAGTTGGTTTAAAAAAAAAAATGAAACAAAATGTTGAGGTTATGCTCACATGGCCTCAATCAGCTAATCACAATTTATAAAGAACAAATCTCGTTTTGCACTTTGCATATGAAATTATCAACAATTACGCATCTGAATAAGCATTGTTTATATGGAGTTTCGGTAAAATATTGTTTGCAGTGCATAAGTGTTGAGAAAATTGTGCTAACTTTCTGCTTTTCAAATACAAAAATTATGTTTGCAAGTGTGAATTGGTATTTGGTCTATTTGTAATTTTCAAATCCCTTTGAAAACAATATAATGTCAAAAATTCGAGGTTGAAGTGCCTGAAGTTTTGGACGATCTGATCATGGTAGCTATGGTTCTTACGTCACCTCAATCTCAAATTTTGGACATTATATTTTGTTCTGTCGGATTGCGAAATCGCAAATGGAGAAGATACTAATCAATAGTTGAGTGAATATCATGTGAAATTGAAAAGCAAAAAGATAGCACCATTCTTTCACCACTTACGTATGTACTGAAAACGATAATTCACCAATAACAACTTCAAATTTCGTACATCACGGTTTGTTGCGATTTGCTCCTTGGCAAATTATGTTTTATAGATACAAATTGAACCAAAATGGTAAATTAAAAAAAATCTTCAGATTATGAACAAATTTCTTCGAATTCTTCAGAAATCGCAGACGTGTAACAATTTCTCTAGATTTGAAGAAAAATCCTCAGACCTGGCAGCACTGCGCGGTACAGGCAGGATACCCCTTATATGGGTTTTCGTAACCTTCAGAACTAAAATAAATGAAAACCCGTGTGATTCAAATTAACACCTCATTTACTAAAGTACAATATTTTTTTCAAATAAACCATGGATATGGTTTGTTTATTACATTTTTCGTTGCACATCAAAATTTACGTACAAAAAAATGATGCAACACAAGCTGTCAAAATAACCTTAATATCAAAAGCCTGATATCGTTTCGTCCGTCACATAGTTCCGGAAAATTATGAAAGATGTTAGGGTGACGAATTAGCGCCAAAAATTTGAAATTAGGACATGTCAAATGTTGCCTGCAATCATTAATTGTTCCATTCTTGTACCAAACAAATACTTGCATTCCAACTTTTTCATTATCAGAATTAATTTTTTTGTTCTATTAATGTTTCGAAACATTAGTAAAAAATCTACAGCGCTCGGCGCTCTTACAAACCCTTCTAAATCTGTTACTTCTGATCTTACTATCCTGATTCTATTGTATTTTGAATGAATTGATATTCTTATTTCGCCCTTAATTTTTTTCGTTACCTTTGAATATTTCAATAATTTATATTTGCACTTTTTGGAGAATTATTCCCCCGCTCAATTTTCTTCTTATTTATTGTTTTTAACCTTTTGAACTTTTTATCATTTCATTTTCTTCTCATTTTGATGTCTCAAATTCATTTTTTTACTTTGAAAACATTTTTATCGCCCTCCCAATTTTGCCGCCCTCATTCAGTTGGCGCCCCAGTCAAATGCCTGTTTTGCCTGTGCCTAGATTCGATCCTGTTTATTTGATCAGAAAATTGAGAATCAGAATGATCCGATTCTCAAGATAAATTGCCTGTCATTGCCTGTCATGAATATTTATGAGTTTTCGAGTGTCAATTGTTATGCCACGAAGAAGTCATGACCGCAGACATGCACATTGAAACCTGAGCGTTCGAAGAAATTTTCTATATTTTTTATTAACGAAAAATCATTAAGTTTCGAAGTATACTTGAATTACGTAAATCTAAAATAACACTTTTTGAAGGTAAATAATATCCAGAGCCATAGAGACTTATAGTCCAACATAGGAAAATTGGAGTTTTTCTTCTGCCCTGAAATTCAAAATTTTCTGAAACATTCCCTGTTGGTCCAAGGAAATTGTTAACCTTTCCGAAGTGTACAAGCATTTTTTCGTTTTTTTAATCCGAAAATTAATTTTTTTAAGTGAAGAATGAACCATTCCAGTTGGAGTATCATTTTAGTTAAAAATTCATCTCTATGGTTCAAAAGTCTACTATTATATTTTTGGTAATCAATTCATCTTTTTTGGTTGAAAATCTTATTATTTGGTTCAAAATTTAATTATTTTGTTGGAAATTCTTCTTTTTGGTTTCAAAATTCATCTTTTTCGGTAGGAAATTTGTCTTTTCTGATTAAATTCAACTGACTTCGATTTAAAATTAAAATCTTTTTTGATTGAAATATCAACTATTATGTTTTTCGTTAAGAATTCTTTTTTTTGGTTGAAAGTTAAACAACTTTGTCAAGAATACATTTTTTTAGTAGAAGATTCATCATTTTATTTAAAAATTCATCTGTTTGGTGAAAAATTAAACTTCTTTGCTGAAAATTTCTTTTCCTTTTTGTTGAAAATCAATTGTTTTGGCTGAAAATTTAACTGTTCCATTTTTGATTGAAATATTATATTCTTTGTTTGAAAACTCATGTATTTTTCTTGAAAAATTCGTCTCTTTCTCGATTTTCCACTTAAATGCGAACTGATTTATAATAGAACCCAATAAAAAAATCCAAACATTTTTGGTTGAATGTTTCTTTTTATTGAAAAGTCCACAATTATATCTTTGGTTAAAAATTCTATTATTTGGTTGAAAATTTCATTATTATTTTTAAATTAGTTCTTCCTGGTTGAAAATTGATCTGTTTTGATTATGAACTCAACTCTTTTGTTTAAAGTTCGACTTGTTTGGTTGAATTATACTGTTTTTTATTTTAAATTTAAATATCCAATATTACATTTTTTGTAGAAAATTCATATTTTTTAGTTGAAAATATTATTATTTGGTTGGAAATTTAAGTATTTTCTTGAAAATTTGTCTTTTTGGTATCAAAATTCGTTTATTTTGCTAGCAAACTCGTCTTTTCTGATTCAATTGAACTGACTTTGATTTAAAATTAAAACCTTTTTTAGTTGAAATATGAACTATTATATTTTTCGTTAAGAATTCATCTTTTGTGGTTGAAAGTTGAACTACTTTGTTGAAAATTTATTTCTTTAGTTGAAGATTTATCATTTTAGTTAAAAATTCATCTCTTTCGTAGAAAACTGAAATACTTTCTTCGAAATTCATTTTCCTCTTTGCAAAGAATCAGTTGATTTAACTGAAAATTCAACTGTTCTATTTTTGGTTGAAAATTATCTTCATTTGAAAATTTATGTTTTTTTCTTAAAAATTCGTCTTTTTCTCGTTTTTCCACTTAAATTCGAAGTGAATTATAATAGAACCTAATAAGAAAATCCAAACATTTTTGGTTGAAAGTTTCTTTTTGTTGAAAAGTCTACAATAATATCTTTTACTAAAAATTCTATTATTAGGTTGAAAATTTAATTATTTTTCAAAATTAGTTCTTCTTGGTTAACAATTAATCTGTTCTAGTTATGAACTCAACTATTTTTTTTGGAGTTCGACTTGTTTAGTTGGATTATTCTGTTTTTTAATTCAAATTAAAATCTTTTTTGAATTCAAATATCCACTGTTACATTTTTCGTTGAAAATTCATATTTTTGAGTTAAAAATCTTAGTATTTGGTTTAAAATTTAATTATTTTGTTGGAAATTCGTTTTTCTGGTTTTAAAATGAATTTATTTTGATAGAAAATTCGTGTTTTCTGATTGAATTCAACTGGCTTTGATTTGAAATTATAATATTTTTTTGTTGAAATATCAGTGTTGAAATATCAGCTATTATATTTTTCGTTAGAGAATCATCTTTTTTAGTTGCAAGTTGAACTACCTTGTTAAGAATTCATTTTTTAAGTTGAAAATTCATCGTTTCAGTTTTAAATCATCTCTTTGGTAGAAAATTGAACTACTGTGTTGAAAATTCATTTTCCTTTTTGTTGAAAATCAATTGTTTTAACTGCAAAAATGACTGTTCCATTCTTGGTTGAAAAATCATATTCTTTATTTGAAAATTCATGTATTCTTCTTGGATATTCGTTAGAACCCAATAAGAAAATCCAAACGTTTTTGGTTAAAAGTTAATTCATTCTTTTTGTTGAAAAGTCTAGAATGATATCTTTGGTTGAAACTTCTATTATTAGGTAAAATTTCATTTTTTTTTTAAATTAGTCCTTCTTGGTTTAAAATTAATCTGTTCTACTTGAGAATTCAACTATTTTGTGAATTTCGACTTTTTCGATTGAATTATACTGTTCTTTACTTCAAATAAAAATATTTTTTTAATTAAAATATCGATTATTTCATTTTTTGTTTAAAATTCCTCTTTTTTAGTTGAGAATGTGTTGTTTCTTTGGCTGAAAATTAATTTTTTTAACTGAAAATTTAACTATTCCATTTTTGGTTCAAAGCTAATATTCTAGTTGAAAATTGTTCTTTTTCAATAGAAAATTCAACTATTTTGTTGAGAATTTGTGTATTTTGTTGAATATTCGTCTTTTTCGGAAGAAACTTAATATTCTTGATTGGAAATTCACCTTTTTGTTGAAAATCGAACTATTTTTAGTTGAAAAGTCTACTATTTTGTTGAAAATTCGTCTTTTTGAGGTGAAAATTTAATTATTTTGGTAGAAAATGAACTTTTTTTACTTGAAAATTGAAAATTTTGTTGACATTTTTTTCACTTGACTGGAATATGTTTCTTGGTTGAAAATTCAACCCTTTGTTGGGAATTCGTCTTTCTGGTAAAGATAAATCTGTTTAATTCGAGGATTCAACTATTTTGTTGAAAATTCATCTTTTTTAGTTGAATTTAATTTTTTTTAATTCAAAATTGAAATCTTTCTCAGTTGAAATATCATTTTTACATTTTTTGTTGAAAATTCATCTTCCTTGGTTCAAAATTCAACTATTTGGTTGAAAATTAATCTTCTTTGTTGAAAATTGATCTCTTTTGTTAAAAATTTAATTATTTTGTGAAAAAATTAGTCTCTTTGGTTAAAAATTTATTTTTTAACTTAAAATATAACTGATCCATTTTTGGTTGAAAATTTATCGTTTTTATTAGAAAATTCAACTACCTGGTTGGAAATTCGTGTATTCTGTTAGAAATTCGTCTTTTTCAGTAGAAACTTAATATTCTTTATTCAAAAATCTTTTTGGTTAAAAATTCAGGTATTTGCGGATTGAAAATTCAGTTGTTTTGTTGAAAATTCGCCCGATGTTTACTGTGTACCTGCTTTAACGACTTAATTCTTGTTTTTCTACAACTCTAGAACCGAAATTTCAGCGAAGTTACTGTGATTTTTAATATCTAGGTATTACATTTTTATCAAAGACCTGAAAAAATGAAAATTCAGCTAATTTATTTTTAAAAATCGATTTTTAACCCTTAAAAACATTTTTTCTGAAAACGACTCAGCGGATTTTGTTAAAATTTATTTTCCACACTATTTTTAAGTTCATTAATCGAAATCGAGAAAAAATTTAAGGTGCTATGACTTTTCATTTAAAGTTGTTTCACGCACACAGTGAGTGGTGATAACTTGCTCAAACACATTTGCTAATTCGTAGATAAAAGTTTCAGAGATTGGGAGACAGATAGACGTTATCGTTAAACGAAGAGATAAACTCAAATGTGTAAAAATGAAAGGTTCTCTTTTTAGCACAAAACAGTTGGATAATATAATATAATAGTCCAGAAAATGTCACAATTTAGAACTTTTTTTCAAAATAATGTTAGTTCAAATTAAAATTATTAAGACAATCAAAAATTACTCAAATATTTCTTCATTTCATCGCAGATTCATAAGAAATTACCATGCATATCTCCCCATGCATATTTTTTAGGAACATCCTCGACAGCTTTTTTTAATGTCCTAATGAAATGGTGGCCGCAGAACTTCATTTTCAAAATTCCCTGATTTTTCTCTAACCAATTATTCATTTCCTCTGACTGCATTAATATTTAAAAACCAGAATTCTAATCTTGTAACATGTTTTTTATGTGTAGAATCTTTTATAAATAGAATGAAACAAATTTAAATTATAACTTAAAATTTTTTAATTTATATTTATAGATATAAAAAGTTATTTAAAGTGCCTTTTAAAGAAATTCCCTCTTTCTAAATATGAATTAATGAAAATTTTACCAATTGAACTATTAATTGAGTATTTAACTACAGGGCCGTCCATAAATCTCATAACACATTTTTTCCCAATTTTTAACTTTTCCTTTCCCCCATGTAATAAGTCGTAACAAAATCGTTTGACCGTCCCCCCAGCCTTTGTTAGAGTAATTTTTCAAAGATTTTTAGTCATGGCTTATTAAAAACAATTTAGTTACTTACTACCCGGAACAGTTGAATTACCAAATAATTATAATTTATTTAAATAAAAGAAAGAAAATAGGTAACAAATGAAAACTACCCATTATGCAACGTTTTGATACGATTTTCTAGCTCAATTTGATACTCGGGCCTTCTGTGTGAAATTCGAAGATCAGAAATTGTAGACTTGACATTAGATATTCTCAAATCATAGATTAAAAATTTGCTACCATTTATAATATTCCTCATGTGTCCCATTTTAAAATCACCCCTTAGCGCTTACATTAAAATTTCACTATTTTTTTTAAATTTCAAAAGTTTTAATATTATTTTTATAACTTCAGGTGCTTCAAATTTGTAATTCGTCAATTTTTTAGAACTGTTATCAAAAATTTTTTATTTTGAACTTGTAGGTCAATTTTGAACAATGAATTTTCATATTCTCGAAATTTTTGTATCTCAGTTTGGAATGATCAAATCTGTATTGCTTCAATGAAAAATTGTATAATTTAAGCAAGAATCCATACTAAACTCTTCAATATTGGCATTTTTTACTTTGAAAGTTTTATTTTTAATTTTTTAACTTTTAGGAGAGTTTCATTTTGTACGAATTTTTAAAACGTATCGTATATCAAACGATTCAAGTTTCAAATATATTTTTTTTAAAACTTTCATTGCAAATACTAAAAATTTGGATTTGATAAATTAGAAATGCTTCCAATTTTCAAATAGTTTATTTTTATCGGCTAGAGATTTTTTTAGTTTTTTAATTTTATAACTCATAATATTTGAGAACAGCTCAAATTTTCACGATTTTTATTTTATTGTTCAATTTCGTGCCGTTCCAATTAGAAATTGTTAAATTTCACATTGCTTCTGTTTGAAACTGTTCAACTTCAAAAGCTTACAGAATTGTAATTGTTAATTATTTAATTTTCGGGCGTTATCATTTTTCCGTCCATTCTAAGGCATACAATTTTTATTTTTCCAATATCAAAATTTAATGTAAATGTAAATATAATTGTTGTTTTCTGAAGGCCTCTATGTGCGTGAAATTGTGATATTTTCAAAAATTCAATTTTTCAATTATTCTTCAACGAAATTGTGTGCAATTTCCATTGTTTCAATTTTATGCGCTCAAAATTTGAAATTCTTTAGCATTAATCGCTTTGAAATTGGTATTGTTTCTCATTGAAGGCTGAAATTGAAAATTGTATAATTTTTAGACTTTACAATTTGTTCTTAGTCACTTTTTAACATTGCAAGTTTAAGATTGTTCAGTGTTTCCACTTTCAAAAATCTATTCTTTAAATTGTGTACAATTTTCAAAGTTTCAATTTTATGCGCTCAAAATTTTTAATTTTCTAGCATTAATCGCTTTCGAATTAAAATTGTTTCTCTTTAAAAGCTGAAATTTAAAATTGTATCATTTTTAGGTTTTTAAAGTTGTTCTCGGTCACATTTTAACATTTTAAATTTAAGATTCTTCAGATTCGTATTTTCAAAAATCCATTTTTTAAATTCTTCAACTTCTTTGGTTACAATCAGAAAGTATTCCTTTTACAATTCTTTCATATAAAATTGTACAATTTTTCATGAAACTTTTAATACTGATTGTTCCAAAATTAAAATTTTAAATTATTAACCTTTACCATTTGAGATTATTAAATTTTGACTTCTTGAAAATTGACTAATTTGAAAGAATCCATTTAAAAAAAGTCTATGATTATTTATGTTTGCTATTAAAATTGAAAAGTTTCAAATAAAATTGCACTTTTTCGCTCTTGAAATTTTAATAATTTTGCAACTTTCAGCGCTTTAATTTAGAAATTTTTCGATATTGAACGCTCCCGAATTAAAATGTGTATTACCTAGCTTTAAAAGATTAATTTTCAAATGTTTCAAATTTCTGGCTTTACATTTTTTTACTGTTTTAGTGATTAGTTCTATTTACTATAATAACCTATAGATTTGGTTATGCACTTTTCTAGATTTTTCGACAAGTTAAACATGAACTAAAATAACCTAAAAATTTTGTGAAACGATTACGATCACAATGAGCTTCGATAAATTCAAATAAGGTTCAATAATTTAGGGGGCAGTAATAATTTCAAAAATTTTGAAAAAGTTTTCTTTCTATGGATATTTTTCTACATAATGATGGGAAATAATTCCAAATACTAATATAATTGTACCGATATTTACATTTTTAGATGAGGGGGTCCAAGGAGCCGAGAGAGAACATTGCTGCCGGTTCGCATTCATTGATGAGGGAGTCCAAGGGGCCGAGAAAGAGGCGCGTGAGTTCAGCGGAGTTCAGCAGTTCTCTCTGACTGTTTACATCATACAAATTCTTGGAACGGAGTCACGGTCACCCGAGGCTATACCCGAGACCGTCGCTAAATGGGGCTTTCAATGTATTTTAAAAGATGTTCCAGGCATAAAACTATGTTTTATAACAAGAAAAGGTTATTTTTGAAAAGTATATGTTGTAAAAGTAGTAATATGTAGGTTTTTCGCGAAACATATATACAACATAACCCCAAACCTTAGAAATGGGGCGCGAAATTTTGAAATTACTATCTCGTCCTTAGAAGAAAAATGTTGTTTGTTATAAAACCAGGGAAAATTTATAGAATTTAAAGTTTTTTGGCAATTTTTTGGTTATTGAAAAATCGTTTATTATGAGGGAGGGTTTTTAGAGGCTTTGAGGAATTTCTTACACCCGCTTTCATTTGGGAGATTATCATAGCTTTTTTCAGAATATAAAATGAGGGAAAATTGATAATCTTTATGCTTTTTGGCAATTTTCTGATTTTTGATAAACTTCTTAGAGGCTTCGTGGGTTTTCTCACCACCACCATTTTTCGGCCATTTTCAATAGGGGTTAATTGACAACGAATATAATTGCACTAAAGTTACGTAATTTATGAATGATCCCCTAAAAATGACTTTGAATTGTTAAAAAATTCAAGAAATCTCTTCATTATCTTGAATTCATATTCTCATCACTCTTCTTATCCATTACACATTGCACTATGAAAATCCGCTGCCAAGTGGGTCAGTGAAATCCCACTTTATGTCCCCTTTCCAACCCTTGAATTTCCAACATGGTCGCATGCATATGTAGAATGTGGCTGAGTGAATAAAAAGCTTATGGCAGGCTATCCCAAGCTTACTGCTGGAACCGCAATAAAATATCTATGTTCTTCACATCCGGACACAGTGGGCTGAGATACACCAAAAACTGGCCAAAATTCAAGATTTCGTAGGATTCTATGTAACTTGGTATAACAGGGATTTAAGGTCGCTGATTTCAATTTTGACGTCAAAAGTTACAAATTCCAATCAGCGGATCCAATATGGCTACCAAAATTTTAAAACTCTTACAGATTTGCGTATAACACGGTGCAAGAGAGTTCAAAAGGTCGTTAGTTTCGATTTTGACGTCAAAGTCAATAATTCAAAATAATAGATCCAATATGGTGGCCAAAATTATTCTTTTTCTTACAGATTTACCTAAAACTTGGTACAAGGGGGCTTATTAGGTCGTTAATTTCGATCTTGACTTCAAAGGTACAAATTCAAAATACCAGATCCAATATGGTGGCCAAAATTAATTTTTTCAAATAGTTACCTAAAACTTGGTACAAGTGGGTTTATAAGGTCTTTAATTTCGATTTTTTTCGTCCGAAGTTACAAATTCAAAATGGCAGGTCCAATATGGTGGAAAATTTTTTGAAATTCTTACAGATTTGTCTATTATATGGTACAAGCGGGTTCATAAGGTCGTTAGTTTCGATTTTGACGTGAAAGTCACGAATTCGAAATGGCAGATCCAATATGGTGGCCAAAATTATTCTTTCTTCACAGGTTTACCTAAAACTTGGTACAAGAGGGTTTATAAGGTCGTCAATTTCGATTTTTTTCGTCCAAGGTTACGAATTCAAAATGGCAGATCCAATATGGTGGAAAAAAATTTGAAATTCTTACAGATTTGCCTATAACATGGTACAAGCAGGTTCATATGGTCGTCAGTTTCGATTTTGACGTCAAAGTCAATAATTCAAAATAACAGATCCAATGTGGTGGCCAAAATTATTCTTTTTTTTACAGATTTACCTAAATCTTGGTACAAGGGGGCTTATTAGGTCGTTAATTTCGATTTTGACGTCAAAAGTTACAAATCCAAATTGACGGATCCAATATGACGGCCAAAATTAATTTTTTTCAAATAGTTACCTAAAACTTGATACAAGTGGGTTTATAAGGTCGTTAATTTCGATTTTGACGTCAAAGTCACAAATTCGAAATTGCAGATTCAATATGGTGGCCAAAATTATTCTTTTTTTGCAGGTTTACCTAAAACTTGGTACAAGAGGGTTTATAAGGTCGTTAATTTCCATTTTTTTCGTCTGAAGCTACAAATTCAAAATGGCAGATCTAATGTGGTCGCAAAATCAATCTCTTTGCAGATTTACCAAAAACTTGGTAGAAGGGGGCTTTTTAGGTCGTTAATTTCGATTTTGACGTCAAAGGTACAAATTCAAAATAGCAGATCCAATATGGTGGCCAAAATTAATTTTTTCAAATAGTTACCTAAAACTTGTTACAAGTGTGTTTATAAGGTCGTTAATCTCGATTTTGACGTCAAAGTCACAAATTCGAAATAGCAGATCCAATATGGTGACCAAAATTATTCTATTTTTACAGGTTTACCTAAAACTTGGTACAAGAGAGTTTATAAGGTCGTTAATTTCTATTTTTTTCGTCTAAAGCTACAAATTCAAAATGACAGATCCAATATGGTGGAAAAAATTTTGAAATTCTTACAGATTTACCTAAAACATGGTACAAGCGGGTTCATAATATCGTTAGTTTTGATTTTGACGTCAAAGTCACAAATTCAAAATTGCAGATCCAATATGGGGGCCAAAATTATTCTTTTTTTGACGTCAAAAATTACAAATTCAAAATAGCGTATCTAATATGGCGGCCAAAATTGAAATTTTTTCACAGATTTGCCTAAAGCATGATACAAGGCACTTTTTGATATCGCTAATTTCAACATTGGCGTCAAAAGTTACACATTCAAAATGGCGGATCCAATACGGCATCCAAAAGTAATTTTTTAATAGATTTACCTAAAACTTGGTTCAAATGGGCTCAGGAGGTTTTTAATTTCGATGTTGACGTCAAAAGTTACGAATTCAAAATAACGGATCCAATATGGCGTCCCAAATTATTTTTTTCCAAGAGATTAGTCTATAACATGGTACAAGGGGATTCATAAAGTCGCTCATATCGACTTTGATGTCCAAGGTTACAAATTGAAAATGGCAGATCAAATATGGCAACAAAAATAAATCTTATTACGGTTTCGCCTAAAAATTGGTACGTTGGGTTTCATAAGGACTTATATTTCGATTTTGACGTCAAAAGTTACGAATTCAAAATGGTGGATCGAATATTGCAGTTAAAATTGTTTCTTTTACACATTTGTCTAAAAATTAGTACAAGGGGTTTTCAAGGTCGTTAATTTCGATGTTGACGTCAAAAGTTACGAATTCAAAATGGCGGATCCACTATGACTGCCAAAATTTTTTTATTGTCACAGATTTGCCTGAAAATTGGTACAAAGGGGTTTTTGAGGTAGCTACTTTCAATGTTGACGTCAAGAGCAACAAATTCGAAATGACGGATCCAATATGGCGGCAAAAATCAGTTTTTTCTAACAAATTCGCCTATAGCATCGTACAAGGGGGTTTTTAAGGTCGTTAATTTCGATTTTGACGTCAAAGGTACAAATTAAAAATAGCAGACCCAATATGGTGGCAAAAAAATTTTTTTTACAGATTTACCTGAAACTTGGTGCAAGGGGGCTTATAAGGTCGTTAATTCCGATTTTGATGTCAAAGCTTCAAATTCAAAATGGTGGTTTCAATATAGTGTCCACAATCAATTTTTTACGCGGATTTACCTAAAACTTGGTACAAGGGGGTTCATCAGGTTGTTAGTTTCGTTTCTAACGTCAAAGTTAGAAATTCAAAATGGCGGATTCAATATGGTGGCCAAAATTAATTTTTTAACAATATTTACCTAAATCTTGGTACAGAGTGGCTTATAAGGTCGTTACTTTCGAATTTGACGTCAAAAGCTACAAAACCAAATTGCTGTATCCAATATGGCGGCCAAAATTTAATTTTTTCTACAGATTTGCCTAAAACTTGGTACAAGGCGTGTTTTCGAGGTCGCTAATTTCGACATCGGCGTCAAATGTTACAAATTCAAAACGGCGGATCCAATATGGCATCCAAAATTACTTTTTAAGAGATTTACCTAAAACTTGGTAGAAGGGGTCTCATAAGATATAAGATGTCATAAGTTACAATTTCCAAATGGCGGATATAATATGGCAGCCATATTTTTAAATTTTTCACCAATTTGCCTAAAACTTGGTACAAGGCGGGTTTTCTAGATCGCTAATTTCGACTTTGACGTCAATAGTTACAAATTAAAAATGGCGGATCAAATGTTGCGGCCAAAAGTTTAAAATTTTCACAGATCCGCCTAAAACTTGGTACAATGGGGTTTTTGAGGCCTCTAATTTCGATTTTGACGTCAAAAAACACAAAGTCGAAGTGGCGGATCCAATATGCTGGCCAAAATTAATTTTTTTTACAGAATTGCCTATGAATTTGTACAAGGGGGCTTATAAGTTCGTCAATTTTGATTTTGACGTCAAAAGTTACAAATTCAAAATGACGGATCCAATATGGCCGAAAATTTTAAAAATCTGTACAGATTTGCCTAAAACTTGCTTCAAGGGGGTTTTTAAGGTCGCTCATTTTGATTTTGACGTCCAAAGTTACAAATCTAAGATGGCGAATCCAAAATGGCAGCCAACATTAATTCTTCTCACAGAATCGCCCAAAGCTTGGTACAATGGAGTTTATAAAGTCGCTGATTTAATTTTGAGGTGAAATGCTACAAATTCAGAATGACGGATCCAATATACCGGCCAAAATTTTTAAATTTTTACATATTTGCCTGAAACTTGGTAAAAGGGGGTTTTCGAGGTCGTTGATTTAGCATGTCAAAATGTCGAACTATATTTTTTTTTGTAACTTCGAACCGGC
This sequence comes from Melikaiella ostensackeni, assembly GCA_032362435.1. Classification (NCBI taxonomy): domain Eukaryota; kingdom Metazoa; phylum Arthropoda; class Insecta; order Hymenoptera; family Cynipidae; genus Melikaiella; species Melikaiella ostensackeni. Next base: position 19,058 of record JAUMHM010104615.1, read on the forward strand.
AGACCAATATTTCGAAATAAGTTATCAAAAAACTGGACCGACTTTGTTTGAAAAATTACCAAACTTCCAATTTTTATACGTATTTCAATAAAAAAATTTGTCTGTTATTTAAGTTAAATAGATATCTTTTGGTAAATTGAGTTAACCATTAACTCCTCAATTATAAGAAATCTTAAGTTTTCATAGGCAACCCTGCAGATTGGAAAAAATCCTCGCTTAATTACGCTCTTTTAAAATTTCTCAAAGATCGAAATGAAATCTACTTTCTTGAGAAAATTTTTTGTGTACTGAAAAAGGAACACCCAAAAAAGTTCACAAATCAAAATTAGTCTTCAACACTACCCACTTTTCTGGCTCATTAGAGACAAATGCACAATTAATATATAAACAAAAAAGGAAAAAGAGAAAAAAAAAGGAAAGAGTCAACCAAAATCAACCTCACACTCTTTCCTTTTTCCGTCTTTTTTTACTACTGGGGACCAACATGTTTCGAAGCCAATTTAGACTTCCTCATCAGGGGTAATTTATAGGATAACTACAGTTATAAATAATTGAACATATTAATTAAATTCAAATACTACCTGAAAGTATACATAAAACATTTTTTATTATCAAAGATTGTTTGGTGAAACTTTCAATTTTCTTACTAAAATCAAAAATCTTTAAGATCAATGTGAAATTCACTTTCTTATGAAGATTTTTATTATTTTAAAATAGTAAACACTATGAAGCTATGTGTATCTGTGCATGGCAGCCTCTTTAACCAAATTCAAAGAGATTTATTAAATTTATTGGTATTCTCATTAAAAGTTCCTTTTTTATCTTTTTTTGTTGAAGTCGAAACGTATTTTTTTGTTAATATGAAATATCTTTTTTGGAAAAAAGCCCATGAAACTTGCATTCTATCAATAAATCCTTCTGTAATGCATCCAATCTAACTTTTAACTACACTGACAAAAATTCTTAGTAGAATTGACTACTTTTCAACTAAGGTGCTTAGTTCCCTAAGGCCCCAATGTCACTTTTTTAGTCGAATTAATTATGGGATATATAGTTAAGTGAAGTAAGAAGAGCATTCGTTGTAGCAAATATCTGAGCTTGATTTGACTAAATTCAATAAGAATTGGAACAAGTAAGACTAAGTAACAAATTCAACTACTTTTTTTTTTCCTGTAGCTCCAATGTAATTTTTGTAGTAAAGTGGAACTACATGTTCAGTTACGGCTATTACTATACTCGTACTTAGTCAGTTCTACTACAGCCACAATGTTTTGCAAAGATTTCACCATAACACTAATTGAACAAACATTCCAATTATTTTTCAAAAATTTTTTAATTTTGTTGCTTTTCTTTTTCTTTTTAAAGATAGAAACATTAATCCTCTTTTTTAATATAAATTTTTTAAATTATAAGAAAAATTCTTCACCGAGAAGAAAATTCAGAAAAACCAGTCCTAAACCCTTGTAAAAGGCATCTGTTCGAAGAATGCTAACAGATTTCTAGAAACTATACAGAAAGTCATAGCCCCAAACATCAAGATTCAGAATTTAGTCCAAAGAGACAATAATAATATAGTAAAATATTTTTACATTCAATTATGAAATTCAATTTTAATTGTATTCAATTATTATACCTTGGATTATGTACATCCTTCTGTCAACCTTATGATATTCATAATAAATACCAGGATGACATTTTGATTATATTAATACTATATTTAGAAAAAACAAATATATAGTAGACTGAAAAATATATTCAATATATTTGAAATCAAAAACATCTCTAAAAATCATAAGATTAGAGAAAAATGTAAATAAAGTACTCAATGGCGAATAATAACAGAATGCACGTATTGTCCATATAGCATCTTCCTCAGAATACCATTTTTTTAAGGCAACAAGGGTATTAAAAATTAATTCAAGTATCTAGGGCAAGGGCTGATTCACATTGCTTTACTGATGAGTCCGGTGAGTCAGCCTAGGACGAAACGCTTATTACTAATGCCAACTCAAAAAAACATCTTCCTTACAAAATCATTTCTTTTACCTGAATGTATATAAAACCTTTTGGCAACCTTATTTTTTGATAAGTACCAGGTTAACATTTCGATCAGTTGTGAAAATGAAAATGTTATTTTGTTGAAAAATCTTCCTTTGTGATTAAAAATTAATCTGTTTTAGTTGAGAAACAACAATTTCGTTGAAAGTCCATGTATTTTGTTGAAAATTCATGTATTTTGTTGAAAATTCGTATGTTTTCGTAGAAAATTAATGTTCTGGATGTGAATTCACCTCTTTGCTTGAAAATGTAACTATTTTGTTGATTTTTTTTTATTGAAAATCCAACTATTTTTGTTTGAATGTAAATTTTTTTTAGTACAAAATTTATCCTTTTTGGTTGAACACGTTGAACACAAAATTTATCCTTTTTGGTTGAAATATCAACTGTTACATTTTTCGCTAATGATTTTTTTTTTTTTGGTTAAAGACTCATCTCTTTGGTTGGAAACTTAATCATTTTGTTGAAAAATTCATTTTTTTAGTTAAAAATTCAACTATTTGGTCAAAGATTCATGTATTTTGTTAAAAATTCGTCTTTTTGGTAGAAACTTAGTCTTTTTGATTGAAAATTCAACTTTTTGGTTAAAAATCCAACCATTTTTTTTTTCGAAGTCAATTTTTTTTGGTTAAAAATCTATTGTTTTGTTAAAAATTCAACTTTTTATGGAGAATTCGTTTTTCTGGCTCGAAGATTCAACAATTTAGTCGATTTTTTTTCTTTATTGATTGAAAATCTTTCTTTCGCTGAAAATTCAACTCTTCGTTGAAGATTCGTTTTTTTTGTCTGAAAGACATCACATTTGGTAGAATTCTCATATTATTTGGTTAAAATTGCAACTGTTTGATTGAAAATTAATCCGTTTTGGTATATGATGGTGCAAGTTTCGTAGCAAAGTTTGAAATTTTATTAGTTACAGGCGATTATGTTAAAAGAACGAGGTTCGTGAGTAGAGAAATAGACAAACAGTGAATTTCTTAGGTAGGTTTGTTTAAACAATTTTTAATTGTAATGTGATGAATAAATATGATGAATAAGGTTCATTGCCTATTGATAGTGGTAGATTTAGTGAAGAAACCGCCGTATTCTCATTATAAATAACTAAAGAGAGAAATAGTTTATAAAATTTCTTTATAACATAACAAATTACATATGATAGTGCAAGTTTCGTAGAAAAGTTTGAAAATTTATTGGTTACAGGCGATTATGTTAAAAGAACGAGGTTTGTGAGTAGAGAAATAGACAAACAGGGAATTTGTTAAGTAGGTTTGTTTAAATATTTTTTTATTGTAATGTGATGCATAAATATGATAAATAAGGTTCATTGCCTATTGATAGTGGTAGATTTCGTGAAGAAACTGCTGTATTCTCATTATGAATGACTGCAGCGAGAAATTGTTTATAAAATTTCTTTGTAACATAGCAAATTACATATGATGGTGCAAGTTTCGTAGCAAAGTTTGAAATTTTATTAGTTACAGGCGATTATGTTAAAAGAACGAGGTTCG